>SJYC01131868.1:0-12680 GCA_006408675.1 Madoqua kirkii
GAAATCTGTATGGAAAGAACCTTGTGTGCCCTTCTCAGCACTTTGCATGATCCTGAGCACACAGTAGGTATCTTACAAATGCACATATTTACCTTTTACCCCGCACTGTGCACTTTCCAAGGAAGAAAGTTTTCTTCTACTTTTTTTTTCCAGGAATCCTAGTAGCATGTGTGGTGGTGACAAGCCCAGACTCTTGAGCTACCTGTGCTGTTTTCTAGCTTCCCTCCTCTGCAAAATGAGGTGATAATAATTCACCCAACTCCCAGGAGTGATGTGAGGATCATAGGAGCTGAGACATGTAAAGCTGTGTCAACGTCAGACACCTGTTAGGAATTGCCTGAGTGCTTACTCTATTGTCATTTCACTGGGAGGTCACGAACGGTGCTGGGCCAGAGCTGATGGAGTGGGAAATGCTCAGCAAAGTCCTGGCTTATGAGGGGTGGTGCTCAATAGATGCTGAGTCTCACCTCAAATCCCAGGTTAGTTAAATTACATGCGCATGTCCACAAGTTCAAGAGTGCTAGGAAGTGAAGTGAAAGTCACTCAGTCATGTCCGACTCTTTGCGACTCAGTGGACTATACAGTCCATGGGATTCTCCAGCTCAGAATACTGGAGTGGGTAGCCTTTCCCTTCCCCAGGGGATCTTCCCCACCCAGAGATCAAACTGGGGTCTCCTGCATTGCAGGCAGATTATTTACCAGATGAGCTATGAAGGAATTCTCTATAGCAACCTACTCTCTGTTTTCAAATTCCCTCCCACTGCATAGACTCTGACATTTCCCTGACAGTCCCATCTGTTGCCTTTCTGGGATCCTGAGTTTTCCCCACTATGTTCTTAGGAAGCCACAGGGAAAGACTTCCAGGTTCCAAGGTGAGGCAGAGGGTCTGTGCTGACCAGGACAATAAATGTTTCAGGGAAAACCCATACTGAAGGGTGGTTTGAAACTCGGAGATGTCCTAAGATATGGCCTCGGGTCAAATGGCAGATGCATAGTAACTGGGGTAGGAGGGCATTTGCTCTGGGCTCTGATCTACAGGGATACCACAGACTGCCACTGGGACAGTCTGTCACTGAAACTCTGTCCTGCATTTTTATCTACAGAGCTGTTGCTTTTTAAACAGGTGAAATCAATTTTAACAATTTCAGTTAACCCAACACAACCAAAATTTTATCATTTCATCATGCGATAGTTGTAAAATATGTGTTAGTTACATAGTTTCTGTTTTTATTCATACTGATTCTATGAAATCCATTGTATGTTTTATACTTATGGTTCATCTCAATTTGGACTACCATATTTCCAGTGTTCTATAGCCAAGTATGGGTACAGTCTACTATATTAGTGCTGATTTGGAAGACTGCGGTTGTGGCTCTTCTGTTGTATTTTTAATAGGTGAAAATGCTCTCATTTCACTTTGTTGTCCTTTATTTATGGGGAAGACTAGAATGGCAGGGAAAGGGTGTAGACACACCCACCACCCTCTATCTCTCTAAGAAGCTTGAAAGACAATCCCAGAAGATTAAAGCTAGCTCTTTCTGCCAGCCTGGAGGGATGGGGCTGAAAACAGAAATTACACTGAGTTTCAAGAAAATAAGGAAGGATATATTTCTTACATACTCATGGGCTAAGATTGTACAATAGACAATTATTATACAATAATGTCCTTCAGAGATAGAAGCCTGTTAATGAAATAATTATTTTAGAAAAGACCAAATTAGTATTCATTTCACTTTATACTGAATTATCCATTTTTAACTTGTATAAGCAGCACTACTTTGGCAGGGGGTATGTCCGGTTTAACAAAACGTGTTGGTGAATAATTGAAGTGAAGTAAAGTGAAGTGAAAGTCACTTAGTCATGTCCAACACCTTTGTGACCCCATAGACTGTAGCCTGCCAGGCTCCTCTGTCCACAGGATTCTCCAGGCAAGAGTACTGGAGTGGGTTGCCATTTCCTTTTCCCTGGGAAGGGTTACCCATCCAGGCAACCACTCCAGTATTCTTGCCTGGAGAATCCTGTGGACAGAGGAGCCTGGAGGGCTGCTGTCCATGGGGTCTCACAGAGTGGGACATGACTGAAGTGATTTAGCATGCATGCATGAATGCACTGGAGAAGGAAATGGCAACCTATTCTAGTGTTCTTGCCTGGAGAATCCCAGGGACAGAGGAGCCTGGTGGGCTGCCATCTATGGGGTTGCACAGAGTTGGACACGACTGAAGCAACTTAGCAGCAGCAGCCCTTCCCAAGGGATGTTCACAACCAAGGGATCAAACCCAGGCCTCCCACACTGCAGGAGTATTCTTTACTGTCTGAGATACCAGGGAAGCCCAAGAATACTGGAATGGGTAGCCTACCCCTTCTCCAGCGGATCTTCCCAATCCAGGGATTGAACCAGGGTGCCCTGCATTGTAGGTGGGTTCTTTACCAGCTGAGCTACCAGGGAAACCTGGTGAATCTTGGAATGAATTTTATCTATTTTTTATTTTATTTTTTAAAAATATATATATTTTATTTGGGGGGATGAACCAATTTTATTATTATTATTATTTTACTTTACAATACTGTATTTGTTTTGCCATACATTGATGTGAATCTGCCACGGGTGTATACAAGCTCCCAATCCTGAACCCCCCTCCCACCTCCTACACCATATCATCTCTCTGGATCATCCTCGTGCACCAGCCCCAAGCATCCTGTATCCTGTATCAAACATAGACTGGTACTTTGTTTCTTACATGATAGTATACATGTTTCAATGCCATTCTCCCAAGTCATCCCACCCTCTCCCTTTCCCTCAGGGTCCAAAAGTCCATTCTATACATCTTTGTCTCTTTTGCTGTCTCGCATACAGGGTCATCATTACCATCTTTCTAAATTCCATATATATGTGTCAGTATACTGTATTGGTGTTTTTTTCCCTGGCTTACTTCATTCTGTATAATTGGCTCCAGTTTCATTCATCTCATTAGAACTGATTCAAATGTATTCTTTATAATGGCTGAGTAATACTCCATTGTGTATATGTACCACAGCTTTCTTATCCATTCATCTGCTGATGGACATCGAGGTTGTTTCCATGTCCTGGCTATTATAAACAGTGCTGCAATGAACATTGGGGTACATGTGTCTCTTTCAATTCTGGTTTCCTTGGTGTGTATGCCCAGCAGTGGGATTGCTGGGTCTTAAGGCAGTTCTATTTGCAATTTTTTAAGGAATCTCCACACTGTTCTCCATCATGGCTGTACTAGTTTGCATTCCTACCAACAGCGTAAGAGGGTTCCCTTTTCTCCACACCCTCTCCAGCATTTATTGCTTGTAGACTTTTGGATCACAGCCATTCTTAACTGGTGTGAAATGGTACCTCATTGTGGTCTTGATTTGCATTTCTCTGATAATGAGTGACCCCTAAAGTCAGGAACAAGACAAGGGTGCCCACTGTCACCGCTACTATTCAACATAGTTCTGGAAGTTTTGGCCACAGCAATCAGGATAGAAAAAGAAACAAAAGGAATCCAAATTGGAAAAGAAGAAATGAAACTCCACTGTTTGCAGATGACATGATCCTCTACATAGAAAACCCTAAAGACTCCACCAGAAAATTACTAGAACTAATCAATGAATATAGTAAAGTTGCAAGATATAAAATCAACACACAGAAATCCCTTGCATTCCTATACACTAATAATGAGAAAGTAGAAAAAGAAATTAAGGAAATAATTCCATTCACCATTGCAACGAAAAGAATGAAATACTTAGGAATATATCTACCTAAAGAAACTAAAGACCTGTGTATAGCAAACTATAAAACACTGATGGAAGAAAATCAAAGAGGACACTAACAGATGGAGAAATATACCATGTTCATGGATCAGAAGAGTCAATATAGTGAAAATGAGTATACTACCCAAAGCAATCTACAGATTCAATGCAATCCCTATCAAGCTACCAGCGGTATTTTTCACAGAACTAGAACAAATAATTTCAAGATTTGTATGGAAATACAAAAAACCTGGACTAGCCAAAGCAACCTTCAGAAAGAAGAATGGAACTGGAGGAATCAACTTGCCTGACTTCAGGCTCTGCTACAAAGCCACAGTCATCAAGACAGTATGGTATTGGAATGAATTTTAATGCATCCTACCGTTGAAGCAAATCTTTTAAAACTGAGGAGTGATTTTGTTTCTTCATTTATCCACAAGGTGGCACCATTATATTCTTTCTGTGAGCCTGCACCCTCAAAACAGGCCGAGTAAGAAAAACAGAACAGGCTATGATTCCTAATAGCTGATGCAGAGGAGTTGGTGGGAGTCATAACCACAGAAGGTGCATTAAGGCTGGGAGCAAGAGAGGGCAAGGGAAGTGTGATAATAAATATCAAAGAGGAACAGGGCATGAACGCCAGCACGGCATGGTGATGAGAACACAACTCCACCTCTGCCAGTGACTGAGTGAACCAGTCCTCACCTGCATACATGGGGCAGTGTCACCCAGGCAGAAGGTGCTAACCCCGGGGAGGAGGTCTGCAGGCCTGCCCCCAGACAGTTCAGTCCTGAAGGCCCGGCCGGAGGGCACCCGTGCTCAGCAGCACGCAAGGTCTTCCAGCCGGCGGATTCCTCTGTGCTCTGCAAGGGCAGCGCCTCCACAGGAGGGCCAGCCTCATGGATGCTCTGGGGACCAGGCCAACGAGAGGACCTGCCCTTCCTGCCCCAACCCGGTGCTCTCCGCCTCCCCTGCCCCTCGGGTGTCTCCGCGGCCAGTGACTGCCGTTGGCCCTCACCCCGGCCCATCTACAGCGTCCCCCACCCCAGCTCTGCGCAGCTGCCCTGCTTCTCCTCACCGCGTTCCTGGGGGTTCCCGGGAGGCGAGCCCCTGTGCTGACCCCTTCCCCCAGCCCATCTGCAGCGCCTCCCCACCTCTCACAGCGGCCCTATGTCTCTCTGCACCACATTCCCCAGGTCCCTGGGAAGCGAGCTCCTGAGCTGACCTGCCCCGCGCTCGCTCAGACCCACGTGCGTGGCCCACCAGCCTCCTGGGGACCAGACTGGTTTTAGACTGCTCTCTCGGAGGGGGACGGCACTTCCCTAGGCTTTCGTGTCCCTGGGTAACATGTCTGTGTGCCAGGACTGGGCAGACAGCACCCGGGGCCCTTTTAGTTTCCGCATTTGCCGAACGTCCACGCAAGTGTGTGAACCCACCCCAGAGACGGCGGCGGCTCCGCTTGTGATACCTTTCCCCTCCTGCGTCCAAGTGCTGCTTTTCGAACTCCCAGTTTTTGTTAGGGGCATAATCCCATTCTACCTCTTCAGCGGCGATGTAAAATGTTCTTATCATCCCATAGGGCTGCTCAGGAGGGTCCTTGTTGCCGCAGCTGCTGACCTCATATATCTGATGCATGCCTCTCGCCAAGTGGTGCAGGGTGGAGCAAAAGACCCTGAAGACTCCTGGAAGAAACATGGCTTGGTGTTCAGAGCGATGCTCGAGCGCTTGCTTTTGGTTTGCTAGCAAAGCTCCGTAATTATTACAAAATAACCGGTCAGGTGGGTTTTTAAGATATCAACCTTCTATAGCATTTAAAAATCAGACCCTAAGAGGAGTAAATTACTTGTAAATATATTTACGTATGGGGGAAAATACAATCTGAAATTCATCTGTCATGTCCAAAAACAAATTAAAAAAACTTGTAAAGTTGCTGCCAAGAAATTATTTTTCTAGGTCTCCCCTACTGTAAACACCTATTAGAAGATAGTCACTTCTGGAAAAATCATTGATAGGTATCTTCTCCCAGCCCAGTTTAAAAGGAACTAATTACCTGTCTAGACAAAGTTCAAATTAGGTCATGCTTCTGAAGTCATGGCTTTTGCCCTAAAGGGTTTCATAAGCTATAAGATGCAATAACAAATAAGCTATTACTCTTAAAGCTAAAGGTATTTTTTCATTAAGCCCTTGAGCAAAGGAGGGTCTCATTTCCAGTGGTAGGTCTACATTATGCCATATGAAAAGGAAAAAGAAATAGCAACCATCATATCTGACTGAGAACTATATGATTTTTTAAGCTGAATTTTCTAGGTGCCTTGGCATCATATATACATATTTTAATAAGTTCACAATAAAATCATACAAAATCAAATTATTGAAAGATGTTAACTCGGGGAAATTATTGTATCAACAAATCTTCTTCTCTAGTTCACTCTGTTCTCAGAGATGAATGACAGTGTGGGTCTCATTAACTATCTATAATGCACAGAGATAGCATCTATCACATCTAAATATTGCCAAATTATCCCTTCAGGATGAGCCCAAACCATTGGTTCATAGGGTACCCTAGCACACCCAGGCACAAATGATGACCCTCTGTAAAAACAAAGAGAAGAGCCCTCTGACAACAGAGGTGGCCAGAGCTTCCTCTGCCTGTGCTGGTCTCCAGGCAGCCCACTATGTGTGTGCTCATCATCCCTTCAACAGAAGAGGAATTTTCTTTTCTAAGAACAAAAAGGAGTTTAATGCCTTGATTATGGTGATATTTTCACAGATGCATACTATTTCCACACTCATCAACTTACATGTATAAAATATACAGCTTTTTGTGTTTCAGTCATACATCAATAAAGTGCTTTAAAAAAAAAGATCAAAGAGGAAATGTTTGACTTTCAGCTGACAGGCTACTCTACCCATGTTTGGGTACTTCTTTTAGCCTAGAGGATGGGGCGGCAATAGGTGAAATGACTCAGCTTTTCAGCAGTCACTGATTTATACTCACCGCCAAACATAAACTAGAAAGCATTGTCATGTAGCTCTTTAGAAGCCTGGAGGGCCCATGAGTAAATAACCATGTCGCTAAAATTATTCCAGCCATCTCTAGCTTTGAATGCTGTTTCTATGAACTAAAACTATTTGGTTGTTTCCCTCTTGTCCCCTCTTTGGTCTTGAAGAGTGAATTTTAAAAAAGTAATTGTTCCAAAGGCATCCCTTGGGGTGATTCATAATTGATCAATCAATTAATATAGAAAGGTTGAATACTAGAAGCTTACAAGGCAAGGATTCATGGAGTCCCTAGTCTGAGGCAGTTCTCTGGCAAACATTTTGAAGCTCAAGGATTTTTTTTTTTTTGGCTTTTTTTTTTCTGTAAAAATTCATATATTTTATTTGGTAGATAAGTCATGGAGACTTTTTCCTCTCTCAGCCAGATAACTGAATGTAAAATCATGGAGAAAATGTGCATTTACACTCACAGCAGCCAGAGTTAGGTGGCTCCCAGGGTCCATATGTTTTCTATATATTTCTCTGATGACTTAAAATTTTAGGTTTGTCTCAGGTAGAAATATTTAACATGTAAAGAGGTGACGTAAGTCATATTTACTACTTATTAATATAAAAGAGTAGCTTTGAAGAGTCCTATCTTCTTTTCTCTTTGAATTTTTTTCCCCTCAAATCTCAAATTCTTAACCAGTGACAGAGAGTAGCATCTAAAATGCAGTTCCAGTGTGAATGAAAGAAGTAAATACCTATTCATAAAGGAAACAGAGCAGGCAAGTACTTATCTTGAGTAGCATATTGGTTTCATTTTAAGACCAATGAAAAAGTTGATTTGGAGAAACATGTTGAATATCCACAGCATTTACTATTCTACTATTCTTATTTTTCATAAGAGAGCATATGTTGCCAAATATTACTGTTTATCTTTTATTAAAGTGCCTCAGTGACCTAATTAACTTCTCTAAGAGAAAGGATGCCACTTCAATGGGCTCTCCATGGACTCCAGATCCAAACAGCTTGCTTTCTGGGCACCCAAGAGAAAGAATAGGCAAGACCCTGTTTGGACTCATCAAGAGACCACTATCAATCTCTAGAGAAGGGAGACAAGTTCACATCTACAACCTGGAAGCAACCACCAGGCTGCTCATGTCTGGTTGATGCTTCTGAGCAGCAACTAAAATGAAATTTGTGTTTAAAGAGAATAAACAAGCAAACAAAAATACTCTTTCTTGGGGCTGAATTGTTTATGGAAATAAATTAAGAGCATTCTCCTAGGATTTGTGAAGCCAGGTCATTTAGAGGACTCCTACTTTTGCTTTATGGATGTTATTAGATGCTTTTCCTCTGTCCTTCACATTATGTGTTTGAAATACAATAGTCAGGATTCTCTGATTCTACTCAGACTATATTTCCTTCTGCATACCCAGAAGAGTCCAAATTCAACCAATTACTTCTGGAGAAAGACCCTAAGAGTACCTGCATGAAGATAGGAATCTGGTCACTTGAGCTGACCCTGCCAAGTTTTTTACCTGCACGGTCTGGCTGCATGAATGCCGTTGTGGAGACATGGGGAAACAGTGCCAGAGAGTCCCGGTGAGTCCCTCGTAGGTGGATGGTGTTCCCTTGAAAATAAACTCCATGCATGTCCGTGTCAGTGCCCATTCCAATCAGATGCCAGGAGACTCTATCCTTTTTGCACATGGTTAGGCCTGGCTGGTTGCCATACATGTAGCCATTAATAGCTAAATGGAAAGAAAAGGAGAGCAGAGCCTACTATTATTTTGTAGATGTGCTGAAAACACATCACCTTAGTAAAAGATTATCAGTGCATATGGAGGCAGTGGTGTTCAAGTTCAAAATTTACAGAAGATCCTATTATCAGAGTATAAAGAATACTGGGAAAAAGTAAGGTGCTGTATCAAATTTAAATGGAGAATGAAATTAATAATGAATAATGAAAATACACTAAAACTGTGAAACTGTTCTATTTAACAATGTATACACAGGACATGAATTCTAAGGATTAATAAGAAAAAACAGGTTGTTTTCTGAAGCAATTTTTTCTGACAAAATTATTTGATAGCATTATATAATATCCTTCATTTCACATTTTAGTTTTGCATATTATAAGGAGCATCATCCTTGAAGAAATATTTACAGATTTCATAAATCTCCCCAGTATTTTTTCAAAACTCTTGATATGGAAGTCATTTTCTTTTAAGGTTCTTAGCCTGTCATCTCCTTTGTTAAGTGTCTTTTCCTCAGTTATTTATTTAATTCTGTCGGATCCTTATTTGCCAATGGCTTCGCATTTCATTCTAGAAGTTATCAGAAATCACTTCACTGCTTTTATGGATCTTGCATCACTTGAAAGACTTGCAGTTGATTGACATTATATTTGCATGTCTGGTCAGTGAAGAGGGATTTGAGGAGTGGGGAAGGGACACTAAGTTTTAAGAGGTTAGCCCTTGAATAAATAATTTTGCCTTATGATAATTTTGATTTTCCAACTTCAGTAAAAAAAATGACAAGACTTTGAATAACGATCCCACTTAGATATGAAAAGTCTTTGTACCTCCAGAAATGCAAATTGCTTTTCTCTTTGACATCAACCTCAATCCACTGACAGGGGCTACACGCGCCACCTCTGGGGAATGACCACTATGACTGAGTACACTGTGGGGTGACTGCACCTAACTGCGTCTCAGGCTTGATGTCCTGGAGAGAGACACCCCCCACTCCACTCCTTCTACGGCCTGTCCACCACACAGGTAAATGGTCTCCTGTTGGAATCTCATTGTCAAATAAAATTACCTTTTGTTTCTTTATCTGCAAAATGAATGGTGTTCGGTAATTTTACTCAAATATCTGGAATTATTAGCAGAAATTCCAAGAAGCCCTGGAGCTGCTGAGAATATCACACTTTCTGAAGAAAATCTTTGATCATGATGTTGCAAATAAACTGTCTTGTCCATTGAATGTTAAAGAGATATCATTGTAAATTTTTTTTCAATTTATTTATTTTAATTGGAGGCTAATTACTTTACAATATTGTAGTGGATTTTGCCATACATTGACATGAATCAGCTATGGGTGTACATGTGTTCCCCATCCCGAATCCCCTGCCCACCTCCCTCCCCATCCCATTGTAAACTGTCATGCTAACAGTTTAGTCCTTGGATAGCTGGTAGAGAATTCCCTGTTGCCTAGGAACTCCAGTTTAACACTTCTCTTTTCTGGGAATTCCCTGGTGATCCAGTAGTTAGGATTCCACATTCTCACTGCTGGAGGCCCAGGTCAAGGAATTAAGATATCACAAAGCTGTGTGGCACGCCCTTCTCACCTCCGGAACCTCTTTTTCTGGAACATTTATTCATTCATTTATATACTCAACAAGCAGATTGGAACATAGACCATATAACATGAGCAATGCAAACACTGTATGCCATATAAGTCATTTTCTCTTTGGTACTGTAGCCAACTTTCTCTTATTCATGCAAGAAAGTTGTAAACTGTCATGCTAACAGTTTAGTCCTTGGATAGCTGGTAGAGAATTCCCTGTTGCCTAGGAACTCCAGTTTAACACTTCTCTTTTCTGGGAATTCCCTGGTGATCCAGTAGTTAGGATTCCACATTCTCACTGCTGGAGGCCCAGGTCAAGGAATTAAGATATCACAAAGCTGTGTGGCACGCCCTTCTCACCTCCGGAACCTCTTTTTCTGGAACATTTATTCATTCATTTATATACTCAACAAGCAGATTGGAACATAGACCATATAACATGAGCAATGCAAACACTGTATGCCATATAAGTCATTTTCTCTTTGGTACTGTAGCCAACTTTCTCTTATTCATGCAAGAAAGAATAGAGACAAAATTTAATTTATAATTAATGTGAAGCTTAAACTAAATACATAATTTCCTTGAATTTTGCCTTAAACATGACATATTCTGCAGGTTTAAAATATACAAATATATTTCAAATTGCCAAACCAGGAAGGGACTGGATTTGACATGATCCATTAGGTTGTTTTCTGTTTTCTATATACAGGCTTCTCTGTATATAGATCCCTTTTGTAGCCTAGCTTTTCCACTAAGGAATTGCTATGTTTCCTAGTTTATAACTTAGTTTATCTTTTTATTGGCTATTATAAAGGTTGGGAACAAATTTTGTCTTCAGTTATAACAATTTTTTTAATAAGATGGTGTTGAAAGTGCATTATTCCTTGTTTTCCATTGGTCCAGGAAGGGGTTCAGTTGAAACAGAGCATCTGAGACCACAAAAGTCTGAGCTGGTGCTGTGGGTCACTTGGAGCCTTGAACATTTTTGGACTTCGATGGGAGAAAGAAAGACTTTTTTGCACTTTTTTGGAGAGAAGGGGAAGACTATTTCACTATTTTCTCATAATGTTTTAAAGGCAATAAATAGATGCTATGCTTGGTCCTAAAACAAGGTCTGTTATCTTGCCTTGTTTGCTTTAAGCATTGAAAGAAATTTTTATTGAAACATTTTTGATTTATAATATTATATTAGTTTTAAGTATACAATATGGTGATTCAATATGTTTATAGATTATACTCCATTTAAAGTTAATATAAAATAATGGCAATATTTCCATATGTTGTATGATATACCCTTGTAGCTTATTTATTCTACTCATAGTAGTAATGTTTTTCTTAATCCCATAGCCCTATCTTACCCCTTCATCCTTCCCCCTCCCTAGTGATAACCATTAGTTTGTTCTCTATATCTGTGAATCTGTTTTTTCATTGTTGTTTTATATATTCATTTGTCCTATTTTTTAGATTCCATGTATAAATGAAAGCATACAATATTTGTCTCTCTCTGTCTGACTTATTTCACTGAGCATAACATTCTCTAGTTTCATCCATGGTGTTGCAAATGGCAGAATTCCATTCCTGTTTTATGTATGAGTTTTATTCCTTATATGTTTGTGTCTATATATATACATATGTATGTATGTATGTATGTATGTATATATACATAAACATTAGGCTGCATGCATCATTTTGAATTAGTGATTTTGGGGTTTTTGTTTCCAGAACTGAAATTGTTGGGTCATATGGTAGTTCTATTTTTATTTTTTTGAGACAGTTCCATATTGTTTTCCACAATGGCTGCACCAATTTACATTTCCACCAATTGTGCATAAGGGCTCCCTTTTCTCCACATCCTCTCTAACATTTGCTGTTTGTGTTCTTTTTGATGATAGCTATTCTGACATGAGCTGTTATCTCATTGTGGTTTCGATTTGCATTTCTCTGATGTAACAATGCTGTTGAGCATCTTTTCAGGTGCCTGTTGGTTGGCCATCTGCATTTCCTCTTTGGAAAAATGTCTATTCAATTCTTCTGTCCCATTTTTTTTTTTTTATTAAATTTTTATTTTTTGTTTAATGCTTATCCATTTCACAGCACTGCATTGGTTCTGCCATACATTGACATGAATCAGCCACAGGTGTGGACGATCTCCCCATGTTAAAGCCCCCTCCCACCTCCCTTCCTTGCCCATCCCCCCGGTTCATCCCATACACCGGCCCCAAGCAAGAAGAAGTAAAACTTTCACTGTTTGCAGATGACATGATCCTCTACATAGAAAATCCTAAAGACTCGACCAGAAAACTACTAGAGCTAATCAATGAATATAGTAAAGTGGCAGGATATAAAATAAACACTCAGAAATCCCTTGCATTCCTATACACTAATAATGAGAAAATAGAAAAAGAAATTAAGGAAACAATTCCGTTCACCATTGCAACGAAAAGAATAAAGTACCTCGGAGTACACCTACCTAAAGAAACTAAGGACCTATATATCGAAAACTATAAAACACTGATGAAAGAAATCAAAGAGGACACTAATAGATGGAGAAATATTCCATGTTCATGGATCGGAAGAGTCAA
>SJYC01131869.1:0-28615 GCA_006408675.1 Madoqua kirkii
CACGTGTACCCCAATGTTCATTGCAGCAATGTTTATAATTGCCAGGACATGGAAACAACCCAGATGTCCATCAGCAGATGAATGGATAAGAAAGCTTTGGTACATATACACAATGGAGTATTACTCAGCCCTCAAAAAGAATAAGTTTGACGCAGTTCTAATGAGATGGATGAAACTGGAGCCGATTATACAGAGTGAAGTAAGCCAGAAAGAAAAACACCAATACAGTATACTGACACATATATATGGAATTTAGAAGACAATAATGATGACCCCGAAAGTGAGACAATATAAGAGACACAGAGGTATAGAACGGACTGTTGGCTTCAGAGGGAGAGGGAGAGGGTGGGAAGATCTGGGAGAAGGACAATGAAACATGTATACAATCATATGGGAGATGAAGCACCAGTCTATGTTCTGTCCCATTTTTAATCACATTGTTTGTTTCTTTGATTTTGTGTTGTACAAGTTGTTTATATTTTGTTGATGGTTTCCTTTGCTGTGCACAAGCTTTCAATTTAATTAGAGCTATTTGCTTATATTTACTTTTTCTTTTTTCTTTACTTTAGGAGACAGATCCAAAAAACTATTGCTTGGATTTATGTCAAAGAGTGTTCTGCCTCTGTTTTTCTCTGGGAGTTTCATAGTATCCAGTCTGACGTTTAGATCTTTAATTCATTTTATTTTTGTATAGTGGTATTAGAGAATCTTTTAATTTCATTCTGTAGCTTTCCAGTTTTCCCTGAAACAGTTATTGTAGAGACTGTCTTTTCTCCATTCTATATTCTTGCATCCTTTGTCATAGAGTGATTGACAGAAACACGGGTTTATTTTTAGCCTCTCTATTCTGTTCCATTGATCTGTGTCTGGTTTTGTGCCAGTGCCAAACTATTTTGATTACTATGCTAAGCCACTTCAGTCATGTCTAACTTGTTGTGACCCTATGGACTGTAGCCCTCCAGGCTCCTCTATCCATGGGATTTTCCAGGCAAGTATACTGGAGTGAGTTGCTTTACCCTCCTCCAGAGATCTTCCCAACCCAGGGATAGAATGCTGTGTTCCTTCTATCTCCTGCATTGGCAGGCAGATTCTTTACCACTAGCACCACCCAGGAAGCCCCTCAATTGTATGAAGTCAGGCAGCATTGAGTCCTTCAGCTCTGTTCTTTCTCAAAATTCATTTGGATTTTGGGGGTCTTTTGTGTTTCTATACAAATTTTAAAATTATTTGTTTTAGTTCTGTGAAAAATGCCCTTGATATTTTGATAGAGATTGCACTGAATCCATAGATTGCCTTCAGCAGAATGATCATTTAAAAATATTGATTCATTCAATATAGTGAAAATGAGTATACTACCCAAAACAATCTATAACTTCAATGCAATCCTTGTCAAGCTAACAATGGTATTTTTCAGAGAACTAGAACAAATAATTTCACAATATGTATGAAAATACAAAAAACCTCGAAGAGCAAAAGCAATCTTGAAAAAGAAAAATGGAACTGGAGGAATCAACCTGCCTGACTTCAGGTTCTACTACAAAGCCACAGTCATTAAGACAGTATGGTACTGGCACAAAGACAGAAATATAGATCAATGGAACAAAATAGAAAGCCCAGAGATAAATCCGTGCACCTATGGACACCTTATCTTTGACAAAGGAGGCAAGAATATACAATGGAGAAAAGACAATCTTTAAAAAGTGGTGCTGGGAAAACTGGTCAACCACTTGTAAAAGAATGAAACTAGATCACTTTATAACACCATACACAAAAATAGACTCAAAATGGATTAAAGGTCTAAACGTAAGAGCAGAAACTATAAAACTCTTAGAGGAAAACATAGGCAAAACACTCTTCAACATAAATCACAGCAGGATCCTCTATGACCCACCTCCCACAAATATTGGAAATAAAAGCAAAAATAAACAAATGGGACCTAATTAAAATCAAAAGCTTCTGCACAACAAAGGAAACTAGAAGCAAGGTGGAAAGACAGCCTTCAGAATGGGAGAAAATAATAGCAAATGAAGCAACTGACAAAATAATTAATCTCAAAAATATACAAGCAACACCTGGAGCTCAATTCCAGAAAAATAAGTGGGCCAAAAAACTAAACAGGTACTTCTCCAAAGAAAACATACAAATGGCTAACAAACACATGAAAAGATGCTCAACATCACTCATTATCAGAGAAATGCAAATCAAAACCACAATGAGGTACCATTTCACACCAGTCAGAATGGCTGCTATGCAGAAGTCTACAAGCAATAAATGCTGGAGAGGGTGTGGAGAAGAGGGAACCCTTCCACTGTTGATGGAAATGCAAACTAATACAGCCACAATGGAGAACAGTATGGAGATTCCTTAAAAAACTGGAAATAGAACTGCCATATGACCCAGCAATCCCACTGCTGGGTATACACACCAAGGAAACCAAGACTGAAAGAGACACATGTATTCCAATGTTCATTGCAGCACTGTTTATAATAGCCAGGACTGGGAAGCAACCTAGATGTCCATCGGCAGATGAATGGATAAGAAAGCTGTGGTACATATACACAATGGAATATTACTTGGCCATTAAAAAGAATATATTTGAATCAGTTCTGATGAGATGGATGAAACTGGAGCCTATTATACAGAGTGAAGTAAGCCAGAAAGGAAAACACCAATACAGTATATTAATGCATATATATGGAATTTAGAAAGATGGTAACACTAACCCTGTATACGAAACAGCAAAAGAGACACAGATGTATAGAACAGTCTTTTGGACTCTGTGGGAGAGAGAGAGAGTGGGATGATATGGGAGAATGGCATTAAAACATGTAAATTATCACATGTGAAATGAATCACCAGTCCAGGTTTGATGCATGATACAGGGTGCTTGGGACTGATGCACTGGGATGACCCAGAGGGATGGATGGGTAGGGAGGTGGGAAGGAGGTTCAGGATGAGAAACACATGTACCCCAATGGTAGATTCATGTCAATGTATGGCAAAACCAATACAATATTGTAAAGTAAAAAAATAAATAAATAAATAAAACTGAAAACAAACAAGCAAACAAAAAATATTCATTCTTACTATCCAAGATCACAGTATATCTTTGCCATCTGTTTTTGTCTTTTCCATCTTCAGTTTCTTTCATCAATGTCATATAGTTTTCTGAGTACAAGTCCTTTGCCTCTCAAGATAGGTTTATTCCTGGGTATTTTATTCTTTTTGATGAGATGGCAAGTGAGATTTTTTTTCTTAATTTCTTTTTCTTATAATGCATTGTTAGTGTGTATAAATGCAACAGATTTCTGTATTCTGTTTTGTATTCTGCAGCCTTACTAAATTCATTGATGAGCTCTAATAGTATTCTGGTGACTTCGTTAGGATTTTCTATGTATTGTATGTCACCTGAAAACAGTAATAGTTTTACTTCTTCCCAATTTGCATGACTTATTTCCTTTTCTTTCGATTACTGTGACTTAGACTTCCATTATTATGTTGAATAAAATTGGCAAGAGTGGTTATCCTTGCCTTGTTCCTAATATTAGAGGACATGCTTTCAGCTTTTCACCATTGAGTATAATGTTAGCTGTGGATTTGTCACATGACTTTTATTATATTAAGGTATGTTCCCTCTATGTCCATTTTCTGGAGAATTTTTATCAAAAATGGGTGGTGAATTTTGTCAAAAGCTTTTTCTGCATCTATTGAGAGGACCATACTCCTTTTACTCTTCAGTTTGTTAATGTGGTATATCACACTGATTGTTTTGTGGGTGTTAAAAAAATCCTTGCATCCCTGAGATAAATTCCACTTGATCATAGTGCATTATCCTTTAAATGTATTTTTAGATTCAGTTAGCTAATATTTTGTTGAGGACTTTTGCATCTATGTTCACCAGTGATATTGGCCTGTAATTTTCCTTTTTTGGGTGATACTTTTGTCTGGTTTTGGTATCAGGGTGATGGTGGACTCATAGAATGAGTTTGGAAGCATTCTTTCCTTTGAATTATTTGGAATAGTTTTAAAATGTAGTTGTTAACTTTTATCTAAATATTTGGTAGAATTCCAATTCTACCATATGGTGAAGCCATCTGGTCCTGGATTTTTGCTTGCTGAGAGTTTTTAAATTACTGACTCAATTTCTTTATGGATAAGTGGTCTATTCATATTTTCTATTTCATCCTGATTCAGTCTTAGTAGATAGTACATTTCTAAAAATTTGTCCATTTCTTCCAGGTTGTCCATTTTATTGGCAAATAGATGCTTGTAGTAGTCTTTTATGATCCTTTATATTTCTGTGGTGTCTGTTGTAACCTCTCCTTTTTCATTTCTGATTTTATTGATCTGGGTCCTCCCATTTTTTTCTTGATGAGTCTGGTTAAAGGTTTATCAGTTTTATTTAACTTTTCAAAGAACCAGCTTTTAATTTCATTGATCCTTTCTATTTTTGTCTCTATTCACTTATTTCTGCTCTTATCCTTATGACTTCTTATCTTTCACTAACATTAGGTTTTATTTGCTCTTTCTCTAGCTCTTTTAGGTGTAAAGTTAGGTTTTTATTTGAAATTTTTCCTTTTTCCTGAAGTAAGCTTTTAAATTCTGTTTTCAAACTGTTTTTGCTATCTCAGAAGTTTTGGATTGTCATGTTTTCATTTTCATTTATCTCTAGGTATTTTTTTATTTCCTCTTTGATTTTTTTCAGTGATGCATTGGTTGTTTAGTAGTATATTGTTCAGCCTTCACCTGTTGTGTTCTTTTGTAGTTTTTTTTTTTGTTCAAGTTTGTATATTTTTTCTAAAGCTGATGAAGTGCTTTAGAAGTATTAAGTTTCACATCTCTTGAGATGGAGAAGTTTCACCATACCCTGTGAGGCTGAAGCCACAAAATATTTCAGTCATGACCAAGGACAACATCCAAGAAACCAAGCTTAAGATAATTAAGCAGTCCAAACATTTTCACTTCAAATGTGATTATGACTTGATTTTACAAGTGGAAAAGATTTTTCATACCGTGCATTCGGTTGGACTTCACAAATTCTTTGTCCTCCTTGTCAACGCTGAAGGGATGCCAGGTAAACTTCTGAATATTTTCATCAAGATACCTGCTCAGATTTTCATCAAAGACTGTGATCAGTAGGTAAAATTCCTTGTCTATTCCTTTCTACAGAGAAGAAAGAAATGAACATATTAAAGTATAGCTTGGGGGACTTCTTAGCTCTACTTCATTTTGAAAGTTAACATAAAGTAACTGAAAGTAAATTAGGATCAACATCAGCCATAGATTTACTGGATCACTTTGTCGATCAAGATTCTGATAAATTCATTCTACTCCCAATATATTCATCTTCCTCGTTACTTCCTTTTCCCTCCCCATGTGACCTCCTCAGAGGAAGTAAGTCCCTGTTCATAAGCTTTCTTATCTGCAGTACTCCCGTTCTCAGGCTGGTCATCACTGTGTTATTTTTGTCACTCTAAACTCTGTGTCCTGGCCTCAGCCTCTCGGACCTCATCTCCTTGTATTCACTCCCTAGCTCACTCCAGCCACCCTGGTCTTTTGTTCTTTTGTGAACACACCTACTTCAGTCCTGCCTCAAGACCTTTTCACATGCTGTCCCATTGTCTAGAAGGTTCTCCTAGGTCTTGCCTAGCTCCCTCCCTTATTCTGTTCCATTCCCTGCACCAATATCACCTCCCTGGAGCACTCTTGCCCCACCCTAGCTAAAAGTTCCTCATCTTCCTTCCTGCCTGCAAACTCACTCACTTTTCCGCACTCTACTCTTCTTCATAGCACTTATCTCCACCAAAAATATTTCTGTGTGCACTTAAAACTTTGACTGTCATCCCATTGTAATGTAGGCTTTGATAGGGTAGGGAAGTTTTGGGTATCTCTCTGTATTCCCAGCTCCAACAAAAATGCCTGGGAAACTAGGCACTTAATACATGTTTTTGAGTGAGATAATGAATACATGTAATTCATGGCTTTGCTAAATTATATTAATTTGAGTTGCTAATGAGGGAATAATTCCCATGTGGATATTCCTAAACCATCTATTTGAATATTACTGACCACACAGCATACTGAATTGTCAAAATCTGCTTTTCTTTAAAGCTGAACCAGAGAGGTAACTGTGTTTTCTGTCTCTCAACCATCTTTCCACCTCTAATGGACTCCTTCCCAATCTACCTTTCATCCTGTCATCTACTCCAGAGGGACCCTCACCAGTGCCATCTGATCACATCTCTCTCTTTCTCAATCTGGACAATACAATGTAATTCACAGTGATAGGTCCCTGCCTACCTTTTCAGCCTCATCTCTTGGCTCTTCCCTCCTGACACGTTAACCAACGCAAGCCCAAGATACTTGCAGCAATCTGAACTTGCTGTGTCCAGCAGGCCTTTATGCGTGTTCTCCCTCAACTTTGATGGTCTGCCAACCTAATCCAACTTCAAGGGGAGCTTAACTGTCCCAGCTCTGTGATGCGTTTTTAACTCCTGATTAAAGGTAAGGTTATTCTTTGCTTTACAGTTTTACTATACCTTATGTACACTTACTGCTTTTATCACATGGTGTTTTAGATCATGGGCTATGGAAAGAAACAATGTAGGCTTAAGATTTTTCAAAATAAAATAGTAAAACTGGAGGGGGAATAATGGATCAAATATGTTTGAAAAGGTATAAGGTTATAATGCCATTCTGCTTACACATTATGACAAATGAGATAAATGACTTGTCTTCTCTAAGTCCTAATTCCCTCATTTGCAAAGTGAGGATATGAGTTGTCCCTGCTTTATATTTTTGGAGGGTTAAATTTGATACTATAGGCAAAGCACTGGTGCATCCTCTAGCAAATACTAAGTACCTGGTGTTAACCATTATTAACTGTGGTTGTATTTGTACACAGGATGAGAAGGAACCACTGAGAGGAATTCAGTTGGAGAGCCTCATCATCTGAGAGTCATCTATAAGGTAACTGGGTCTATGAAAGGGGAAATTAGCCCAGGAGGAAGTTAGACAGTAGCTATAGGATCCTGTGTAGTAATTAATTTTGTGTCAACTTGTTTGGGTGCCCAGATATTTGGTCAAACTTTTTTCTAGCTATTTCCAGGAGAGTGTGCTTGGATTTGATTCAGCGAGTAAGTGAAGAAGATCACCCTTTCTAGCATGGATGAGCCTCATCCAATCATTTGAAGGCCTTAACAGAACAACAAAAAATCTGACC
The DNA here is from genome assembly GCA_006408675.1 of Madoqua kirkii. Taxonomy (NCBI): domain Eukaryota; kingdom Metazoa; phylum Chordata; class Mammalia; order Artiodactyla; family Bovidae; genus Madoqua; species Madoqua kirkii. The sequence goes on from SJYC01131869.1 coordinate 7,223, forward strand.
CTCTTGCAAGTAAAAGGGGATTCTTCTTGCCTTTGAACTGGAACATCAGCTTTTGCTTGCCTTTGAACTCAAACTCAAACACAGGCTCTTCCTTTCAAGACCCTGCTGGCCTTTTGGGTCTCCTGAGTCTCTTTCTGTGACTTACCCTGCATATCTTGAAATATCCTCCATAGTCATGTGAGCCTGCTCCTTATCATAATTTTCTATCTATATATACATCCTAATGGCTCTTCTTTTCTACAGATCTAAGATTAATGCCAAATATAAAATAATACCATTTAAACAAATAGCCTGCTATTTCTGATTAGTAAAGTAATTCAAAATGATTAAGTAGCTGACTTTCCATCTTTCCATCAGTGTGTTTAATATCATGTAGATATAGCTTGAAATGCTATACTTTGCCACACTAATCAGTGTGGCTTAATCAAAGCCTCTAAGTTGGGACTTGCAAGAAAATATCTACTTGTTTTCTTGTTTCTTTGGTCATAGTGATTAACTCTTGGATTATAGTGGTGAGCTACAGTGATTCTCAAACTTGGTTGCACATTGGAATCACCTATAGATTCTGACTTAATTGGTCTGAAACACCTGAATAAAGGGTGTTTAAAGGGGCCTCAGGTTTTTTTTTTTTTTAAGGTGGAGGGTGGGCAGGTAAGTCTAATGTGTAGACAAATTTGAGAAAATTGCATGCATGCTAAGTTGCATCAGCCTTGTCTAACTCTGTGCAACCATATGGACTGCAGCCTGCCAGGCTCCTCTGTCTATGGAATTTTGCAGGCAAGAATAGTGGAGTGGGTTACTATGCCCTCCTTCGGGGGATCTTCCTGACTTAGGGATCTAACGTGCAACTCTTATGTCTACCTGCATTAGCAGGCAGATTCTTTACCACTAGCACCACCTGGGAAGCCCTTGAGGAAATTTGCCCTCTGCCCCCCAAAATATCCCAGTTTATATTCTATATAGGTCTCTGGAGATTCTAGAATCAAAGCAATGCCCAGGGAAAGAGAGTCACCAAATTCCAGCCAAACAAGCAGGATCCTGGCTTTCTGCATAGGCATCAGTAAATTTCAGATCTTAAATTTACACTGAAATTACCTTAAATTAAAATTTGCATCTTAAATTTATGAAAAATAAAGTATCCATTATGTAGAAGTCGATTCTGAGAGCACTGAGGAAAAAAATTCACCTTTTTGTAATGGATGATTACTATTTACTCTCTAGCCACATTCCTGATCTCTTTCACATACAGCCCTGTCAGCCCGGTGACCTTTGAAGCCTACCTGTGTTGCATCAGCATTGAGAACGCCCCTTTTACAGACTAGCAAAGGCCCTACGAGGCCAGAGCTTGTGTCCTTGATTGGTTCAACGGCTGAGAAGTAAAGATAAGTCAGACAGGGTGGGTCATCAGCTGTTGGACTGACACTTTCAGGCACTGTCCATCTGTATGTGAAGATCTCACCTGGCTTAACATGTGCCCCTGGCTTCAGAAATCCTGTGGAGACAAGTAAAACAGCTACTCAAAGCAACAGCCAGGAATGAGAAACTTGTCAGACTGCGTCTTCCAGCTCAGGGTGCATTTCTGTCTCATGATGTGCTTTGTGGAAGGGCAGTTGTTTTCCACTGTATCCTATCAGAGAGGTCTGTGCCACCATCTACTGTTTTATGAGATAGATGCTTATATCAAAGGACTATCTTCTTCACAGTTTATACTTAATATTTTCACAGATACTACTTCTTACTCAAATCTCAAGTTTAGCAAATATAAAAAGAGTGATAATTGTCTTTAAATTATCTTAAAGACTGATAATTACCCATTTATATACAAATGTAAATCCATAAAATACCATTTAATGCCTTCTATGATGTGGAATTTATTATATTTGGGCCTTTAAAAAATACCCCCAAAAGTTAAACAAGAGACCTACCTTTAAAGAGTTTTAAGTCTAGAAGGTTGAACTAGGAAATAACCCAAATAACTACAAGTTAGAGGAGGTAAGCAAAGGCACAAGGTAACACAGCTGGTAAATGGCAAATCTGGGATTAAACCCAGGGCTGATCCAAAGACTTTGTACTTGACTCTCACATTGTATTGTCAAATGAACGCACTGAATCTCTTCAACTAGACTGAGGCCAGAGACTTCCTGCATTTTGTCCAGGGCTTGCAAACAGGTATGCAGAAAGTTTTCTGAGATAAACAATAAAATGTAGACATTTCAGCTGGTATTAGGGTTCTTTCTGCAAAAGTGATCGTGAGCATTTTGACCAAGGAAGAGAATGTGGGCACAGGAGACACTGTTGCAGCAGGCAGGGGGTGCAGGGTCGGGGAGACTAGGGAATGGGGAATACTTCCTCCACCTTTTCCTTCTCTGTTCCCTCCCCAGCACCTCAAAGCCTGCCCTGGCCTGGGACCAGCCTCATACTTGGGAATAAAGTATCTCAGGAGTCATGGTGTCTGCTATAGCAATGAGAAAGTCTTCCCACATAGCCAGGATTTCCCAAAAATAGTATCATGAATGGAAGGATAGTTCCTGTAGCCACTGGGTAGAAGCTGCTTTTCTTACATGTAGACAGCCTATGCTACATACTCTGTGATTGGGGGATGCATATATGATGGTAAGCCCACAAAAGTTTTAAATAAATATTTGCCCATAGAGAAAAAGCAAAGCCCATGTGTAAGAGTTTCACTTCAACAAAACGTTGGAAATCAGATTTTCCCCTTAGCCTTACGCAAAGAATCCCATGCAACTACAGCAGAAAATGCTCCATCTTAGAGAAGTGGGTGAGGCTGTGAAAGCAGCCCACTTTGAGATTTATTATGCTACTGAGAGTAAAGGAATGGCATTAATGTTTCCTAAATATCTACTGTGCACCAGACTGTGTCCTGAATTCTGTCTGAAGTGAAGTGATAGTCTCTCAGTTGTGTCCAACTGTTTGTGACCCCAAGGACTGTATGTAGCCCCCGAGGCTCCTCTATCTATGGAATTCTCTACAAAAGAATATTGGAGTGGATAGCCATTCTCTTCCCCAGGGGATCTTCCTGACCCAGGGATTGAACCCAGGTCTCCTGCATTGCAGGCAGACTCTTTATTGTCTGAGCCACCAAGAAAGCCTGTCTATCTCTTCCAAAGCCCTGTGAGGTGAGCATAATTCTCTGCACTTGATAGAGGAGAAGTGTAAGATTCTGAAAGTTGAAATAGCTGCTCAAGCTCACAGGACTGGCAAGTAAAGGGCCCAGGATGCTTCCAAGCCACAAACTAGGACTTACCATCTACGTTTGGGGCTGCATCAGAAGCTTTGTCATAGATCACACCATGAGGCAAAACACTGTAGACCTTGTCAGCTTTGTTGGCAAATGTCACTAATAGAGTGTCACCTACCTCTGCCTTGATGACAGGACCTGAGAAATGTTGAGAGAAGGAGGGAGAAGAGATGAAAAGAGACAAGTGAATGGAAGCAGAAGAGTCATTCCTGTTAGATTACATGCCCCACTGAAACATCTCCCCTCGTTCAAAATGTGACAGATGATTTCACTGTACCCAGAATTCCCAGGTGGGCTTCTGCCTCAGAGAATCCCTTTCTTCGAGTAAAAGTTGCATCAACATACTCTGTGTACCGAGCCTTCCAGTATTTCCCTCCTATTCTGTTGTCACCTTGTGTGAAGTAGAGCTCAGAGTCACTATGGAAAAAGAAGGGAGTTGACTGGGTTGCACATCCATAATTAAGTGCCTTAATTATGGAACTTTATTGTATTGTCTTTAGCCCATTCATCCACCCATCTCCCCAGAAAAGATAGCACAGTCTTCAGCCAAGTTCCCAGGAATAGTCGACCAGCCTTAAAATTCTTCAAAAGCTGTTTGGTGTCAAGCTCATTTCTCTCTTAGCCATTGTACTTTCTTCCCCAGAGGTCCAGCAACCGAAGGAGGCATAGGTAAACTCCTTACTTACCAATACTGGAGTCCCAGATGGTGTCCTACAAAGTAACAAAGAGCTAACTGTTTTCTTTGCAGAATGAGCATCTCTCTATCTCTTGCTGATGTCAATATGAATAGTCTCTGCAAATAGTAAGCTCTGATATCTGGCGTGATTAAGGAATGGAGTATCTAGTTAATCAAGTAGTTTAATCAGTGGAGTTGCCATATAAACTATATATACACAAAATACCAAATTTCAAACTTGTGAAACACAATAATATAACTTCCAACTAGAACTATCCCTCCTCTGCTTCTGGCAATGGTACCACCACTCTTGCAGACATGCCAGCTGTGTCTTCTTTTTCTGCCTCTTCCTTTTACCTTGTTCATCCTGACTTTGTAACCTTTTATTTTGCACCCTTCATTTTCTTCACCTTTATTTCATCTTTTCCTTTCCTTTCTTCCCACAACCTACTCTATATGCGTGTGCTCCTCGCCTTGTGTTTAGACCTTAGTATGAACCTCCTATCTATCCATGCAGCATCCTCTATCTCACATTGACTCCCTTGAGTTTTTTCCTAAGTATATGCATTGATACTCCAAAACCTTTAAAATGGTCATTTTCATTGTAATTTTATCTGCTCCAAAATCTTTAGTTGCTTCCAACTGCCAGTCAAGTAAAGTTCAAACAGACTGGAGGACCTCTGCAAAAGATATCCATATCCAGTTTGCTCCAGTCCTCTCTCCACTGTTCTGTGTAAATGCTCATGTCCCATGCAAATCCCTCATATGTCATTCACTCTGATCTAATCACTCTGCTTTATGGCGGATGCTTTACATTAACCCCTGCATCTAAAATATCCCTCTCTTTCCAATTCACTTACATAAATTCTATCATTCAAAAGACCTTACTTAAAAAGAATACATTTGAATCCATTCTAATGAGGTGGATGAAACTGGAGCCAATTATACAGAGTGAAGTAAGCCAGAAAGAAAAACACCAATACAGTATACTAACACATATATATGGAATTTAGAAAGATGCTAATGATAACACTGTATGCGAGACAGCAAAAGAGACACAGATGCATAGTACAGACTTTTGGCCTCTGTGGGAAAGGGAGAGGGTGGGATGATTTGGGAGAATGGCATTGAAGCATGTATACTATCATGTAAGAAACAAATCACCAGTCTAGGTTTGATACAGGGTATAGGATGCTTGGGGCTGTTGCACTAGGATGACCCAGAGAGATGATATGGGGAGAGAGGTGGGACAGCAGTTCAGGATTGGGAACTCATGTACATCCGTGGAGGATTCACGTCAATGTATGACAAAACCAATACAGTATTGTAAAGTAAAATAAATAAATTTAAAAAAAAATAAGAAAAAAAATTTTTAAAGAGAAAACAACTCAGAAAAAATTTAAAAAGACCCTACTTAAGTTTCACTTCCTTTGTGATGTATTTCTGGCTATCTTAGCTCTCTCTAAATGCCCAGACAACTCACTGTCTAGACAGCTTTGTAACTTGCAAAGTCACTTCTCTTCTTCTGTATATTCAGCTTCTTTCTGTGCCTGAGATCAGAACATTATCTTAGACCTTTCTGCATCTCTCATGTCACTTAGTACATTGTGTTTTCACATATTACATTAAATATCCATAGAATAAAGCTTAATATTTCATATTTTATAAGATGCTTTCTAATTTTGGAAGGCTTCTAAGACATAATTCTCAATGATAATTTTCACTATTCTGTTTATGGGAAAATACTAGTCAATAAGGAATGTTGATATCAAAGAGTTTTTCATAGGTGGTCCACACAAATTCTTCAGGCAAGTTTAAAGGCTGTCACTTTGGTGGAAGAATGAATGAAATTTATAATGAAAGGAACAAAAGGAATCTTATTGATCACAAAGATAATTTTTTAAACATTCCCTCAAACATGAAAAAGGTTACAAGGTAAGAGCAATACTTGTTGATATCATACTGTACATTTTGTAATGCTTTCCTAGACATATTTGTATATGATCCTACAATAAAAGTCACCAGAGTCTTCATCCACTTAATAAACTGTTAGATTCAATTTGAAAAATATTACATGCTATGGAAGCCCAGAGAAAACTACTCAGGTGTCAGGGAGACTTTACTTAAGAAGTTTCAGTAGAATTAGATTTTGAAGGAGGAAAGTGGCATTGTACTGGACAGGGAGGAATACGAAGTCTGGGCAGAAGGGGCTTCACTTGTATCAGGCTGTCCTCAACCCCAAAAGGGTAACCTTCCTTGGCTATTTTGACTCCACTGAGAGTCCTGACTTATTCCCTTTTCAAAATCGTCTGCTTAATACATGTAAGACCTTAGTCTGTTCTCTGTCAGCTTAATAATTTTCATGGCACTTAATGCTTCACCTTGCACATAGTAGATGCTCCTGAAGTGTTTGATGAATGAATAAATGAAACTGGTGCTCTGATTTGGCCAGAAAATCATAAAGCAATAAACAGTTCAGTTCAGCCGCCCAGTCGTGTCCAGCTCTTTGTGACCCCATGGACGGCAGCACGCCAGGCCTCCCTGTCCATCACCAACTCCCAGAGTTCACCCAAATTCATGTCCATTGAGTCATTGATGCCATCTAACCATCTTATTCTCTGTTGTCAGCTTCTCCTCCTGTCTTCAGTCTTTCCCAACATCAGGGTCTTTTCCAGTGAGTCAGCTCTTCACATCAGATGGCCAAAGTATTGGAGTTTCAGCTTCAGCATCAGTCCTTCCAATGAATATTCAGGACTGATTTCTTCTAGGATTGACTGTTTAGAACTCCTTGCAGTCCAAGGGACTTTCAAGAGTCTTCTCCAACACCACAGTTCAAAAGCATCACTTCTTCGGTGGTCAGCTTTCTTTATAGTCCAACTCTCACATCCATACATGACTACTGCAAAAACCATAGCTCTGAGATACTCTGAAGTTATCTGCAGTATATACAATTATATACACAATTCTCAGCAGTATATACATTATGGGACTCAGCTCCTTAAATGATGCTATTATGCCATCTATGCAGTATGTATTCATAAGAACAGTGCCTGGAACACAAATGAGATCACAGCAAAAAGTCTAACAGATGCCTCTCTTATGAGAGGCTTAGAAACATCAGCAAGGAGAGCTTACCTGCCAGAGGCATTTAGGGGAAGACCACTGAATTTGTCATAGCCTTGAGGACCATAATCCCAAAGAATTTTTTCAGCTGCTATAAAGTAGCGCCTCTGTTGACCCTTCATCTTGGGGTGAGAAATACCACTTTTGCAGTTACCAACGTTGTATTGCCCCAGCATGCCAGCTATAAAACAGAGGAAAACCAAGAGCCAATGTATAAATGCTCCAAAAGCAATCAGAGAGGAAGAATAGACTGATTTATCTGACTTCATGAACATTTAAAACTTTTGTACAAAAAGTAGGACCATAAACAATGTTAAAAGTAAAAATAAACAGTGGGTAGAGGAGTGTTTTAACACATATGACAAAAAATTAATATGTAAATATCTTTGATAAATAAGAAAGATAAAAGTAATATTTCAATAGAAAATGAGCAAAACATTTATAGGTTATTCACAAAAGAAATACTATTGGCCCAAGTACAAACAAACAAAAAACAGTTCAACATTAATAGTAATCTGTTGTTAAATTATCAAACTGATAAAGTCTGGAAAGACTAAAGGTATAGAAAATAAGAAAGATATTCATCAAAAGGTGACACCATTATCTCTAGAGGTGATTGCTAATTTTAAAATTGAATTATACATATCTTCCAATTTTAAACATTTTTTCCAAGAGTATGGACAATTAAGGAAATGCTGTATTTCAGTAATGTATTCCAGCTTATGTCTACAACTACTGGCAAAATTTAAGAATCTAACTAATTTCAAATGGCTGCTAATGCCTTGATTTTAAAACTAATTTCTTCTCAAATTTAAGGATCTTCTGTGCAGAACACCTACAATCTACCTTTTAGGGAATTTCCAGTATACAACACAGTATTTTTGATAGCAGTCACCATTAGATCTCGAGGACCATTTGTCTTGCATAACTGAAACTTTGTATTCTTTGAGATCTCAAGTGTTCTCAACATCACCACCTTCACAAAGTTTAACTATGTAAGGTAATTGATATATTAATTAGCTTGTGTGTAGTTTAAAAAGTTTACACCTTATATCAAAACATCAAGGAATTTACGTATAATTCCTATTTATCAATTATACCTCAATGAAGTCTAGAGTGGGGGGTGAAGAATAGTAGCTGTCATGTTCATCTTTGTCTTCTCAGGAGAATGTCTAATACATATTAACTGTGCAACTCAACATTTGTTGAATTGAATTTACCTTGAATAACCCAGTGGGCAAATGTGAGGCTTGCTTTAAGGTTGAGGGGATAACAAATGTGTTATGAAAGCAGCTCTGAACTGCTGCATAGCTGTCCTTGTGGTGACTGTGTATAGTTAGGATCCAAATTAAATCATACATTGTTTACTCCATGTTTATCCAACTGATAACATTTTCTTTTTCTCTTCTTAGGCCAAACCTTTAATGTATCATAACTTTAATGTTGCCAGTGTTTCTTAACTGGCATCCAGTAGCCAGAATCTCTCCACTGAGTCTTCTCTGCATAACGACATATTTAGCTTCCTAAATCACTTGTGTCTAATGATCTAGAAGGGCTTGCTATTACCTTCCAGGGGCTTCCCAGGTAGCATTAATGGTCAAGAACTTGCCTTCCAGTGCAGAAGAAGTAATATACCTGAGTTCAGTCCCTGGGTTGGTAAGATCCCCTGGAGGAGGGCATAGCAACCCACTCCAGTATTCTTGCCTGGAGAATCCCAGAGACAGAGGAGCCTGATGGACTATAGTCCATAGGGTTGCCAAGAGTCGACCTTGGCAGCAAGGTACATACACAACTTAAGGGACTCAGCATGTATGCACACATTACCTTCCAGACATTTCTTAGCCTTGCCATTCAAAACTGCTCCCCTGAGGCCCAAACTGCCTCTCTAAAACTTCTGCTTCATCACTCCTCTGACATGAACCTAAGGCCAGCTAAGTAGACTTACTCTATGTGGTCCCAAGGAACCTGGACTGAATCTTTCAACAGGATTTAAGTCAACAAATGCTTACCTTTACCTTTCAAAGGATTTTGCACCTGTCATTGGATTGTGTCTCAATATAAAGAAGAACTCTCATGGACCAGCCCAGAGATGAAACGGGCTGCTACAATTACTAGGCTGGGGTTATACACACCACTCTATATAAAATAGATCATCAACAAGGACCTAGTGTAGAGCACAGGTAACTATACTCAGTACTCTGTAATATGGGAAACTTACATGGGAAACGGATCTGAAAAAGAATGGATATTTGAATATGTATAACTCATTTTTCTGTACACCTGAAACTAACATATCATACATAAATCAATTATACTTCAATATAATTTTTTTTAATTTTAAAGAGATGTCCAAAAGGGAATTCAAGAATTCGATAGGGAGGTGGCCCAGATTATCTTGAAATCTTTTTCTGGTTGGACCAGATTATCTATAAATTCCAATTTCTGATTGTAAATTTTATTCTATTTATAATTGCCCATGTGTTTTTCCCAGTTCATGTTGCTTCCCCTACTTGGAAAGCCTTTTTCTTCTTCCTCATCTATCAAATTCTTACCCATATTTCTAGGCTCAGATTAGGGACTCCCTCACTAGGTAGTCCCTCTGATTGTTCCAGTAAAGTGACAAAGCTCAAAGAGCATTTATCATTCAGCCTCAAATTTTATTCATTTAACTATAAACTATAACTATATTTAACTACTAGATTCCAGGTTCCAGGAAGGTCTTATCAATTTTTCAGTCATCTCTTACCTTGTTCATACAGAGGTAATTAATTAATAAATATCTGTCAATAAGATGCCAAATAGGCATTATACATTTCCTATGTTTAATATTTAATTGTAATAAATATAACACAGACAAGAATCTATCCAATAGCATGCACTGAAATGAACACCATTGACTGTGTGGTTTAATTGTACCATTGTAACCATTTCTACACTGGCCTCCATCCTTTTTACCTTGGAGGTGATCACTGACTTGGCAGGTTATCATCCACTTTCCAGGATTCTCAATATCATTTCTATTGTCAAGAAGGTGGCTGGGAACAGGTTGACGACATCAGTCCGATGCCCTCTGCTGATGAAGGTGTTACCATAAAAATAGATGGAATGGATGTCTATCTCATTCCCCATCCCAAACAGGTGCCAGGACACTGATTCACCAACACACATATCAGGTTCAGGAAAGTTTCCAAAGAGGTATCCATTGAGTGCTGAAAAACAGAAACACCGGTGAAAGACACTCCCCTGCAGAGCCCAGGAAAACCAGAAACAATGGTAATACATACTCTAGCACAGCTGAAAAACTAGCGCAGATCACTGGGTTGCAATATTTTTGTGCAGGAAAAAACGTGGCTTCTTTGATAAAATGCAGTCTCCAAAGAAATGAAAAGCGTTAGTCTTTTTAAGAGAAAAGCACTCAATAAAAGTGATCAGCAATAGGAACACCGCCCTGAGCTGCTCTGTGAACACAATGAGATCAGGAGTAAACAAAGCACTGTTTATAATTCCAGGACAGCTTGACCACCTCCTACTTCCGCCTCTATTTGCATATTTGTCATCCCCACCAGATCTGTTCTCTGTAACTAGAAACCCTGTCTTACCTCACGTTGGGAAAGCTGACATATAGTAGCTATTTAAGTGACAAAAGTATGCAGCAAGAAGAAAAAAAAATGATTAGAAGGGAGGAACAAGGCAGTTCAGTTCAGTTCAGTCACTCAATTGTGCCCAATTCTTTGTGAACCCATGGATTGCAGCATGCCAGGCCTCCCTGTCCATCACCAACTACTGGAGCTTGCTTAAACTCATGTCCATCCAGTCCATGATGTCATCAACCATCTCATCCTCTGTCATCCCCTTCTCCTCCTGACCTCAATCATTCCCAGCATCAGGGTCTTTTCAAGTGAGTCAGCTGTTCACATCACATGGCCAGAGTACTGCAGTTTCAGCTTCAGCATCAGCCCTTCCAATGAATATTCAGGACTGGTCTCCTTTAGGACGGACTGGTTGGATCTCCTTGCAGTCCAAGGGACTCTCAAGAGTCTTCTCCAACACCACAGTTCAAAAGCATCAGTTCTTCGGTAGTCAGCTTTCTTTATGGTCTAATTCTCATATCCATACATGACTAGTGGAAAATCCATAGCTTTGACTAGATAGACCTTTGCTGGCAAAGTAATGTCTCTGCTTTTGAATATGCTGTCTAGGTTGGTCAAAATTTTTCTTCCAAGGAGCAAGCGTCTTTTAATTTCATGGCTGCAGTCACCATCTGCAGTGATTTTTTGAGCCCAAGAAAATAAAGTTTGTCACTGTTTCTATTGTTTCCCCATCTATTTGCCCTGAAGTGATGGGACCAGATGCCTTGATCTTAGTTTTCTGAATGTTGAGTTTTAAGCCAGCTTAAAGGAATGAGACAAGTTACTTTTTTTTTTTTTTTTTGCTATTTCTCCCATCCCCATCCCCTGCCTGTTGTAACCACCAGTTTGATCTCTGAATCTATGACCTTGGTTTTGAGGAGTTTGCTTGTTTGTTAGATTCCACATATAAAAAAGATAATACAGCATTTGCCTTCTGTGTCTGACTTATTTCACTTAGCATAATGCCCTAAAAGTCCATCATGCTGTTGCAAAGGGAGAGATCATTCTTTTTTTAATGGCTGAATAATCTACTTAATATTCTTTTATTATATGCCACAATTTCTTTATCCATTCATCCATCAGTGGACACAGGCTGTTTCCATATATTGACCATTGTAAAAAAAAAAAATGCTGCAGTGAACATGGAGGAGTGTGTATGTCCTTTTGAATCAGTGTTTTCATTTTCTTCAGATAAATACCCATGAGTAGAATTGCTGGATCTTATGTTAGGTTTTTATCTTTAGTCTTATCTATACTGATTTTCATAGTGGTCACACCAATTTACACTAGTTATTTCTTGATAACTGCCATTCTAACAGGCATGAGATGATATTTCATTGTGGTTTTGATTTGCATTTCCCTGATGAGTAATAATGTTGAGCATCTTTGCACGTACTTTTCACTTGGCTTTTTGTTACTGAATTGTATGAGATCTTTATGTATTTTGGATATTATTTCCTTATCAGATGTATGATTTGCAAATAGTTTCTCCCATTCAGTTGCTTGCTTTTCCTCACTGATGGTTTCCTTTGCTGTGCAGAAGCTTTTAGTTTGATATAGTTCTACTTGTTTATTTTTGCTTTTTTTGCTTTTGCTTTGGTGTCAGGTTCAAAAAATCACTACCAAGACCTAGCTCACCACCTATGTTTTCTTATAGGAGTTCTATACTTTCAGATCTTACTTTCAAGTCTTTAATCCAACTTGAGTTAATTTTTGCATATATGTAAGATAGTGGTCCAGTTTCATTCTTTTGCATGTGGCTGTTCAATTTTCCCGACACCATTTATTGAAGAGACTGTCCTTTTCTTCCTATATATACTTGCACAGACTCATTTCATGGCTTTCTATTCTGTTTCATTGATCTCTGTGTCTGTTTTTATGCCACTATCGAATTACTATCAGTTTAGTTCCGTTCAGTCGCTCAGTCATGTTCAACTCTTTGTGACCCCATGAAAGGCAGCATGCCAGGCCTCCCTATCCATCACCAACTCCTGGAGTCTACCCAAACCCATGTCCATCGAGTCACTGATGCCATCCAACCATCTCATCCTCTGTCATCCCCTTCTCCTCCTACCTTTAATCTTTCCCAACATCAGGGTCTTTTCAAATGAGTCACTTCTTCACTTCAGCTCTTTGCATCAGCTTTTCACATTCAGCTTCAGCATCAGTCCTTCCAGTGAATATTCAGGACTGATTTCCTTTAGGATGGACTGATTGAATCTCCTTGCAGTCCAAGAGACTCTCAAGAGTCTTCTCCAACACCATGATTCGAAAGCATCAATTCTTTGGCCTTCAGTTTCTTTGTAGTCCAACTCTCACATCCATACATGACCACTGGGAAAATCATAGCCTTGACTAAATGGATCTTTGTTGGCAAAGTAATGTCTCTGTTTTTAATTTGCTGCCTAGGTTGGTCATAACTTTCCTTCCAAGGAGTAAGCATCTTTTATTTCATGGCTGTAATCACCATCTGCAGTGATTTTGGAGCCCAAAAACATAAAGTCTGACACTGTTTCCTCTCTTTCCCCATCTATTTCCCATGAAGTGATGGGACTAGATGCCATGATCTTATTTTTCTGATGTTGAGCTTTAAGCCAACTTATCACTCTCCTCTTTCACTTTCATCAAAAGGCTCTTTAGTTCTTATTCACTTTCTGCCCTAAGGGTGGTGTCATCTAAATATCTGGGGTTACTGATATTTCTCCTGGCAGTCTTGATTCTAGCTTGTGCTTCCTCCAGCCCAGCATTTCTCATGATGTATTCTGCATATAAGTTAAATAAGCAGGGTGACACTATATAGCCTTGACGTACTCCCTTTCCTATTTGGAACCAGTCTGTTGTTCCATGTCCAGTTCTAACTATTACTTCCTGACCTGCATACAGATTTCTCAAAAGGCAGGTCAGATGGTCTGGCATTCCTATCTCTTGAAGAATTTTCCACAGTTTATTGTGATCCACACAGTCAAAGGCTTTGGCATAGTCAATAGAGCAGAAATAGATGTTCGAATTAGTATAGTTTTGTAATAAAATCAAGGACCACAATCCCTCTAGCTTTGTTCTTTTTTAAGATTATTTTGGCTATTCAGGGTCTTTAGTGATTCCATACAAATTTTAGATTGTTTTTTCTATTTTTGTAAAAATGATATACCATTGAGATTGAAATAGGGATTGCACTGTGTCTACAGATTACCTTGAATATTTTATTTATTTTATTTTATTTTTAATACTTTATTCTACTTTACAATACTGTATTGGTTTGCCATACATTGACATGAATCAGCCACAGGTGTACACGATCTCCCAATGCCGAAGCCCCCTCCCACCTCCCACCCCACACCATCTCCCCGGATCATCCCGTACACCAGCCCCAAGCAATGAGTATTTTAACAATATTAATTCATCTACTCCATGGACACAAAATATCTTTCCACTTATTTGTGTCTTCTTAAATTTTTTTTATTAATACCATTGTTTTCAATATATGAGGTTTTCACCTCTTTGGTTAAATTTATTCCTAGATATTTTATTCCTTTTGATGAAACTGTAAATGAGGTTGCTTTCTTAACTTCTCTTTCAGGTGATTCATTATTAATGTAAAGAAATGCAACAGATTTTTGTGCATTGATTTTATATCCCTCTAATTTACTGGAGTCTTTAGCTTTTCTATATGTAATATGTCATCTGCAAATAGAAACAGTTACTTCTTTGTTTCAGATTTGGATGATTTTTATTTCTTTTCCTTGCCTAACTGCTCTGGCTAGGACTTTCAACACCGTGTTGAATAAAAGTGGCAACAGTATGCATCCTTCTCCTGTTCCTGACCTTAGAGGATTAGCTTTCAGCTTTTGCCATTGAGTATAATCTTAGCTGTGGGCTTGTCATATATGGTCTTTATTACATTAAGGTGTGTTCCATTGATACTTTGTTAAGGGTTTTTATCCTAAATGGATGTTGAATTTTGCAGATGCTTTTTCTATGCCTATTATGATAATCATATATTTTTATGCTTAATTTTATTATTGTGGCATACAACTTTAATGGATTTGTGGAAGCTGAACCATCCTTTCATTCTTAGAATAAATCTCACTTAATCATGGTTATAAAACTTTTAATATATTGCTGAATCTGGCTTGCTGATATTTTGTCGAGAATTTTTACATCTATGTTCATCAGGAATATTAGTCTGTATTTTTTCTATTTTTGTTGTGGCATCCTTGTCTGGTTTTGGTATCAACACAATGCTGGCTTCATAAAACATGTTTGGAAGAGTTTCTCCCTCTTCTGTTTTTTGGAAGATTCTGAGAAGAATTGGTATTAATTCTTCTTTGAATGTTTGATGGAATTAAACAAAGAAGCCATCTGTCCCTAGACTTTGGTTAGTTGGAAGGTTTTTGATTACTGATTACTACTTGCTATTAATCAGTTTGTTCAGAGTCTATTCCATCATGATTCAGTCTTGGTGGGCTGTATGTTTCTAGGAACTTATGCATTTCTTATTGGAGAAGGCAATGGCACCCCACTCCAGTGTTCTTGCCTGAAGAATCCCAGGGACGGGGGAGCCTGGTGGGCTGCCGTCTCTGGGGCTGCACAGAGCCGGACATGACTGAAGCATCTTAGCAGCAGCATGCATTTCTTATAGGTTATCCAACATGTTGGCATGTATTTGTTCACGGTAATCTCTTATGATCCTTTGTGTTTCTCATCTTTCATTTCTGATTTTGTTTATTTGAGTTCTTTCTCTTTTTTCTTAGTGAGTCTAATTAAGTATTTTTAGTGTCTATTTCATTTTTGTTTTGCCCTTTCTGCTCTAATCTTCGCTATTTCCTTTCTTCTAGTAATTTTGTGCTCAATTTGTTCTTTTTCTAGTTCTTGAGGTGTAAAATTAGCTTGCTTACTTGAAACTTTTCTTGTTTTCTGAGGTAGGCATTTATGAACTTTCCCCTTAGAATCCTTTTTGCTGTATCCCATAAAATTTTATATATCACAGTTCCATTTTCATTTGTTTCAAGCTTTTTAAAAATTTCTTTTTCAAGTTCTTATTCAACCTATTGACTGTTCAGCAACATGCTGTTTAATTCCACATGTTTGTAAAATTTCCAGTTTTATTCATATAATTAATTTCATACCATTGTGGTTGGAAAAGACGCTTGATTGATTTCAGTCCTCTGAAGTGTTTTAAGACTTATTTGTGGCCTAACATATGATCTGTCTTGAAAAATGTTCCATGTGCTCTTGAGAAGGATGAGTATCCTATTGTTTTTGGATGGAATGTTCTATAAATATCTGTTAAGTCCATCTGATCTAACATGTTGGTTAACACCAGTATTTTCTAATTGATTTTCTTTCTGGACACCTACAATGATATAAGTAGGGTATTAAAGTTCTTTACTATTATGTATTGCTGTCTGTTTTGCCCTTTATATCTGTTAGTATTTGCTTTTTATATATATAAGTTCTCCTATGTTGGGTGCACGAATATTTTAATGTTATCTATTCTTATTGAATTTAGCCCTTTATAATTATGTACACCATTCTTGGTATCTTATTATAGCCTTTGTTTTAAAGTCAATTTAAAGTCTGATGTAGGTGTAGCTACTCCACCTTTCTTTTGGTTTCTATTGCATGGAATAATTTTTTCCATCCATTCAGTGTCTATCTATATGTGTCCTTAAAATTAAAGTGTGTCTCTTGTAGGTAATGTAATAGATAGGTCTTGGCTTGGTTGTTGTTGCTGTTTAATCTATTTAGTCCCTCTGTGTCTTTTGATTTGAGAATGTAGTCTATTTACATTTAATTATTGATAAGTATGTGCTTATTGCCATTTTGTTCATTGCTCTCCATTCTTGTGACTCCTCTCTGTTTCTTTCTTCTTCTTTGCTTTAGGTTCTGACTGGTATTATGTTTCATCACTTTCTTATTATTCTCATCAGTAACTTATAAATCTTGGAAAGCTCGGTTTGCTATTTCTATGTGTTTTGTATCCCTTATAGTGCCAGATACACAAAAGACAGTTGGTATGTACTTGATAACATGGGAGACACTCACCGTGCATTTTGTTACTTCTCTGGAAAACAGCATCTTCTTTGTCAACTGAATCAGGATCAGTGCAGAATTGTCTGATATTTTCATCGAGGTACCAGCTTTGATTCTCATCCACAAGAGTGAACATTATAAAAACTCCCGGTCTACATCAGTCCTTGTTCCCAAGTAGCTGTGCAGGATACCTATCAGGAACATTAAAGGAGTAGGAAAAGTTCAAAGTGGACTAAACCAAGATGAGCTTTTCTTCCAGTCAATAGTATCAGATAAATGTGAAGATTTTTAAAGACCTATATCTACAAGAGTAACCCACAACATAAAAGCAGTGAAGGGCTTTAATGGAAATTACAGAACCATAGCAAAGTCATAAAACAGAAATTCTCACAACCACAGACTTACAAACCTGGCTATCCTTAAAAGAAATATACTTTATTGATAAAACATAGATACACTAAATCAATTAATAGGGTACAAAGCAGCAAGGTGATTATGTGGGTTAAATAATAAAGCAAAGCATCCTTGTTTATTTGAGTACATTTTACACTTTCCTATGTATGATGTTAGTGTGCAATTTTTGCATATAAGTTTCCGAATGCTATGATGGTTTTAGGCAGAAGTCTGAGTTATTGTTCCTGCTATGGATCTTCTATGTTAGGAGAGTTTCTTTAATCTTACAGAAAGTCTGGAAGAAGAGACACACTCTGTGTGATACAAAGGGTGTGGGCAAGACAAGAGCTGAAGACTATACACACTTTTCAGCACACTTGGGAAGAGGTTTCTAGGCACAGAGGGGAAGAAGACATCTTACCTTCTTTGCACACCAGCAGTGGGCCAATTAGCCCAGAACAGATGTCCTTAGGGGCATCAATATGTGAATGGTACACCCAAGTCAGGCAGTTTGCATCTGCTGGGGCAGGAGCATATTCTTCTCTCACTGGCCAGACGTAAGTATAGTTTTTGCCAGGAGGAACCATGTCATCATCCTTGTTCCTTCCAGATGTTCCATCTGGATACAGGGCTCCTTTCAAGAAAAATGAAACAGTTAAAACACAGAGATCACACATTATAGTGGAAAGGGCCAGAGCTTTGAAATCAAACATATATCAGCTAAAATTTAGTTGCTATGGGACTTGAGACTTGTTACTTAAATTCTCACTCCAAAAAAAAAAAATTTCACTGCCTTGGTTTTCTACCAATAAAGCTGGAATCTACCCCCACAGAGATGTAAAAACTATGTGAGGCACTATATAGTATGTCCTGCACAGAGTCAGATACTTAGTAAATTTTTAAGAAAAGATTAAGAAAAGGTATACAAGACTACACAGAAGAATTACACCAAAAAGATCTTAATGACTTAGATAACCACAATGGTGTAGTCACCTAGAGCCAGACATCTTGGTCTATGAGTCAAGTGGGCCTCAGGAAACATTACTGCAAACAAAGCTAGTGGAGGTTATGGAATTCTAACTGAGCTATTTAAAATCTTAAAAGATAATGCTGTTAATTAAAGTGCTGCACTCAATACGCCAGCAAATTTGAAAACTCAGCAATGGCTACAAGACTGGAAAAGACTGGTTTTCATTCTAATCCCAAAGAAGAGCAATACCAAAGAATATTCACAGTAATAGACAATTATGCTCATTTCACATATTAATCAGATTATGCTCAAAATCCTTCAAGCTAGGCTTCAGCAGTATGTGAACTGAGAGCTTCTAGATGTACAAGCTGGGCTTAGAAAAGGCAAAGGCTTTCATGTAGTCAATGAAGCAGAAGTAGATGTTTTTCTGGAATTCCCTTGCTTTCTCTATGATTTAATTTATGTTGGCAAGGGAATTCCAGAAAAACATTTGCTTCTGCTTCATTGACTTGACTGTGGGGATCACAACAAACTGCAGAAAATTCTTAAAGAGATGCGAATATCAAACCACTTTACTTGTCTCCTGAGGAACCTGTGTGAGGGCCAAGAAGCAACAGTTAGAACATTACATGGAACAATGGACTGATTCAAAATGGGGAAAGGAGTATATCAAAGCTGTATATTGTCACCTTGTGTATTTGAGCAGAGAATATCATGTGAAAGGCTGGGCTGGATGAAGCACAAGCTGGAATCAAGGTTTCCAGGAGAAATATCAACAACCTCAGATATGCAGATGACACCACCCTAATGGCAGAAAGCAAAGAGGAACTAAAGAACCTCTAGTGAAGGTAAAAGACAAAAGTGAAAAACTTGGCTTAAAACTTAATTAAAAAAAAAACTAACATCATGGCATTTGTGCTCATCACTTTTTGGCAAACAGATGGGGAAAAGATGGAAATAGTGGAAGATTTTCTTTTCTTGGTCTTCAAATTCACTGCAGACAGTGACTGCAGCCATGAAATTAAAAGACATCAGTTCCTTGGAAGGAAAGCTATGACAAACCTGGACAGCATATTAAAGAACAGACTCATAATTTTTCCTATAAAGGTCCATCTAGTCAAAGCAATGTTTTGGT
Organism: Madoqua kirkii; assembly: GCA_006408675.1. Taxonomy (NCBI): domain Eukaryota; kingdom Metazoa; phylum Chordata; class Mammalia; order Artiodactyla; family Bovidae; genus Madoqua; species Madoqua kirkii. Next base: position 26,441 of record SJYC01131869.1, read on the forward strand.
TTTTTTTCAGTCATTATGTATAAAAGTGAGAGTTGGACCATAAAGAAGGCTGAGCACTGAGGAACTGATGCTTTCAAACTGTAGTGCTGGAGAAATTTCTTGAGAGTCCCTTGGACTGCGAAAAGATCAAACCAGTCCATTCTAATGGAAATCAACCCTGAATATTCATTGGAAAGACTGATGCTAAAGCTGAAGCTCTAATACTTTGTCCACCTGATGTGAAGAGCTGACTCATTGGAAAAGATCCTGATGCTGGGAAAGACTGAAGGCAAGAGGAGAAGGGGGCGATGGAGGACAAGATGGTGGATGGCATCACCGACTCAACAGACATGAGTTTGAGCAAGCTCCAGGAGATAGTGAAGGATAGGAAATACTGGCATGCTGCAGTACATGGGGTCACGAGAGTCAGACACTACTTAGTGACTGAACAACAGCAACAACAACAGGTAAGTCAGACACTACTTAGTGACTGAACAACAGCAACAACAACAGGTTAAATAGAAGCTGATTCCAGGTGTATTCAAGTCCTTAAGGTAAAAGGTAAAACTGTAAAGCTTTAAGAAGGTAAAATGGGGGAATATCTTCATGATTTTAGAGTAGGAAGCTTTTTAAAATAATTATTAAATGTACTGATTGTTAAAGAAAGCACTGACAAATTTTTACCACAGTTACACTTATGAGCTATTGCACAATGAAGGAAACTTAAGCAAGGTGAAAAGACAGCCTTCAGAATGGGAGAAAATAATAGCAATGGAAGGAAATGAAGCAATGGACAAATAATTAATTTCAAAAATATACAAGCAACTCCTGCAGCTCAATTCCAGAAAAATAAATGACCCAATCGAAAAATGGGCCAAAGAACTAAACAGACATTTCTCCAAAGAAGATATACAGATGGCTAACAAACACATGAAAAGATGCTCAACATCACTCATTATCAGAGAAATGCAAATCAAAACCACGAGGTACCATCTCATACCAGTCAGAATGGCTGCTATCCAAAAGTCTACAAGCAATAAATGCTGGAAAGGGGGTGGATAAAAGGGAATCCTCTTACACTGTTGGTGGGAATGCAAACTAGTGCAGCCACTATACAGAACAGTGTGGAGATTCCTTAAAAAAAAACACTAAAAATCGCTTGGGGCTGGTGCACTGGGATGACCTGGAGGGATGGTTCGGGAAGGGAGATAAGAGGCGGGTTCAAGATGGGGAACACTTGTACGCCCTTGGTGGATTCATGTTGATGTGTGGCAGAACCAATGCAATATTGTAATTAGCCTCCAATTAAAATAAGTAAATTTAAATTTAAAAAAAAACTGGAAATAGAACTGCCATATGACCTAGCAATCCCTGCCAGGCATACATACTGAGGAAACCAGAACTGAAAGAGACACGTGCACCCCAATATTCATCACAGCAGTTTACAATAGCCAGGACATGGACACAACCTAGACGTCCATCAGCAGATGAATGGATAAGAAAGCTGTGGTACATATACACACTGGAATATTACTCAGCTATTAAAAAGAACACATTTGAATCAGTTCTAATGAGGTGGATGAAACTGAAGCTGATTATACAAAGTGAAGTAAGTCAGGAAGAAAAATACCAATGGTATATTAATGCATAAATATGGAATTTAGAAAGATGGTAATGATGACCCTATATTTGAGACAGCAAAAGAGACACAGATTTAAAGGACAGACTTGGACTCTGTGGGAGAAGGTGAGGGTGGGATGATTTGAGAGAATAGTATTGAAACATGTATATTATCATATGTGAAACAGATCACCAGTAAAAGTTTGATGCATGAAAGCAGGGCACTCAAAGCTGGTGCACTAGGACAGCCCTGAGGGATGGGATAGGGAGGGAGGTGGGAGGGAGGATTCAGGATGGGAGACACATGTACACCCATGGCTGATTCATGTATCAGCCATGGCAAAAACCAGTACAATATTGTAAAGTAATTAGCCTCCAATTATAATAAGTAAATAAATTTTAAAAAGAAAATAAACAAAAAAGAAAGTTAAGAAGTTCTTTTCATTAAAAGATACCTTAAAAGAATGAAAAAGCAAGTCACATATTCATGACATACATAACTGATGAAAGGATTCATATTCAAAATAAAGTACTCCTTCAACTAAATGACCAAAAAAAAAAAAAAAAAAAAAAAAA
>SJYC01131870.1:0-44189 GCA_006408675.1 Madoqua kirkii
AAAAAAAAAACAGAAAATCTCATAGGAAAATAGCAAAAGTATTGGCATGGGATCAGTATTTAGAAAAAAATACTTAATTTAATAAATTTAATAAATTTTATTACAGGGAAACCCTAGATTACAATGACAATGATATAGCACTACGGACCTAACAAATAGGCAAAAATTTCTAAAGTTGGTAGTATTCAGTGTTTGGGGAATATACAGCAACTGGAATTTTCATACACTGCTGTTAGGAATATAATTGGTACAACCACTTTGGAAAACCAGAGTTATCTACTAAATTTGAATGTAGGTATGTATATTTTCACTCTTAGATATGTTTCTTAGAGAAACATATGCAACTGGGGCAGAAAACATGTGCAAGAATGTTCACAGCAGTATTTCTCAGGAGTCAAAACACAGCAGACCACTCAAACACCTATCAAGAATGTAACAGAAAAGCAAATGATAGTATATTCATATACAGCTAGGTTCAGAAAATGTTTCCTGTAAAGAGTCTTGAGTATAAATATTTTAGGCTTTGCAGATTTCTTTCTCAAAATCTTAGTTTTTCACTCAACTTCATATATATATATAAAGCATTCTTAACTCATGGGCTATACAAAAACATGTCCAGCAGTGGACCGTAGGTTGCCAATCCCTGATGTAGAGGAAAACTGTGCATGCATTCCAAATTGCTTCAGTTCGACTTCTTTGAGACCCTATGGCCTGTAGTCCACCAGGCTCTCCTGTCCATGAAATTCTCCAGGCAAGAATACTGGAGTGCGTTGCTATGCCCTCCTCCCTGGATCTTTCCAAGCAAGGGATTGAACACTAATGTCTCCTGCACTGGCAGGCAAGTTCTTTACCATTAGCACCACGTGGGAAGCACAAGGTGAACACACAGCATGGAAATTGGTCTACAGATGGGAATGGCTATCCACTCCAGTTCTTCCTTGGAGAATTCTATGGACAGAGGAGCTTGGTGGGCTGTAGCCAAAACGTCGGACATGTATGAGCAACTAACACACACACATAAATTTTGGAGCAGAAATCAGTGAAGGAGGAAATAGAAAACTGTAAAATAAATGAATCCAGAAGTTAGTTAGTTCCTTGAAAAAGATCAACAAAATTGAGAAAACTTAATATAGACTGCCAAGAAAGAGAGAGGGCTCCAGTTACCGAAACCAGGAATGAAAAATGGGATGTCACTCTTACTTATAGAAATTAAAAGACTGTAAAGGGACTATTACAAATAACTTTATGCCAAAGTATTAGACAACTTAGATAAAATTGACAAATTTCTGGAGAGAAACAAATTACTAAAACTGACTTAAGAATAAATAAAATTGGAATAGACCTAATACACAAAGAAACTGTTTCACAATTAAGACTCTCCCCTCAAAGAAAACCCAGGCTCAGATGGTTTCACTTATAAATTCTATGAAATACTGAGAAGAAATGATGCCAGTCCATTACAGAATCTTTCAGGGAATAGAGAAAGGAATAGTCCCAAATTCACCCTGTGAAGCAAACAGTACCTTGATACCAAAACCAGATTAAAAATATCATAAGAAAGGAAAACTATAGATCAGTATTCCTCATAAGTATACACCAAAAAATTATAACAAAATACTAGCAAATAGACTTCAGCAACATATAAAGAGAATTACACACCATGTCCAAATGGAATTTATCCTATGACTACAAAGTTGGTTTAACATTGAAAAATAAACTAAGGTATACAACATATTAATAAAATAAAGGACAAAAACTACACGCTCATCTCAATGGAGGCAGAAAACAAACAAAATCTAGTACTTATCAAGTTAAAAACTTTTAACAGTCTAGGAGTAGATGGGAATTTCCTTAACCTGACAAAGTATATCTAAGAAAAATCCATGGCTAGCCTCTTGCTTAATGGGAAGGAGACAACATGCTTTCTTCTTCATGAGAACAAGGCAAGAATGTCTGCTCTCACCACTATTATTAAATATTGTCCTGAAGGTTCTAGCTAGTGCAATAAGGCAAAAGAAAAAATTAAAGGTTTACCAATTGGTAAGGAAGAAATAAAACTCTGTTTTTCATAGTGGCATGATTCAGTATTTAGAAAATTCCAAGAAATCCTTTAAGAATCTATTAAAAAACAAGTTTAACAAGATAATAGGATTCAGGATAAACATATAAAAACCAATTGTATTTATTCACACTAGCAACAAACGAAATTAAGAAACAACGAAATTAAGAAAACTATTCTATATATAATAGTACCATGAAGAATAAGGTACTTCTGAATAAACTGAACAAAAGAATGCAAATCTTGTGCACTAAAATCTAAAACATTGTTTAGAGACATTTATGATCTAAATTTTATGCTCAGATTGGAAGAGTCAATATTTTTAAGATGGTAATTCATCTTTCAATGCAGACAACAGTTTTTCCCCAATTGATCAATAAACTCAATGCAATCTTCATCAAAATCAATTAACATTTTTGGTAAAAATTAACAAGCTGATCTGATATTTATTGATATGAAAATGCAAAGAACCTAGAAAAGCTTAAAAGTCTTTTTTTAAAAAAGCAAAGTTGGAGATTTTATACTTACCAATTTCAAAACTTACTATAAATGTATAGTAATCAAGATAACACAGCGTTGGTGAAAGGATAAGAAATAGAATCAGTAGAATTGTATTGAGAACCCTGAAATAAACCTTTATAGTTATAGTCATTGATTTTCTACTATAGCCTATGCTTCATTTATCTTTTTCCCAATACCTAGAGTCAGTCTCTGATATCTGGCAGGCACCCAATGGAAGGTTCTTGAAGGTAAAGAAACTTTTGTGCTCACTTTCAACTATTCAGAACTAACCAAACCTGTGACCAAGAGCTTTGCTGCATTTCAGGTGGAGGAAAATGGCCAAAAACAAAGGACACTCCGCATCTCATGTGCATCATCAGTGGTGCCTCCTCTGGCACCAGACAGACCTGGTCGTGGCAACTGCCAAGCTAGTCTGGCTGCCTTAGGACATTCACCACAATCCAGAAGCTTCCCTTTATGATAAAGTGAATTGCATCCGAGGTAATGTAACTGTTCCTGGCATATTCCTCAGAGTCAGGGTGTAGCAAGTTTAGTACCGTTTAACCTGTTCCATCTGATCACAAGCAAGAATGCAATGAAGGATGAGAAAAATACTTCTGAAGATTGAGAAATGTTTCCCATTTCAAAAGTCCAAGAGTTCTGCTTATAATTTTTTTTAACCTTAGGGAGAATTCAGGGAACTGCACTATTGAAACTCTTGAAGTGCAAACAAGAAGACTGGGCAGCTTCAGAAAGGAAGCACCACAGACAGTAGCTTTAAGCAGGGAAGTTGAGGCCCACGGGCACTGTGACACTCTCTCCGCAGCCAAGGCTGTTACTGGTGACAGGACATGGGAGTCCATTATGCACGCTGGTCTTTATCCAAGTGAGACCCGGTCATGACTGATTGACAAGGAAGGTTACTGTGCCTCGGGGCTGTGCCAGAGCATGTGCCAAGGGACCTCAGCACCTACCTCTGTAGCAACATAGAGGAAGAAAGGAGAAAGGGAGGGAATAAGGGAAAGAAAACGGAAGAGGACGAGACGGTAGGGACAGAAGCAGGTGGGGTGAGGAGGAGGCAGGGAGAAGTTAAAAGAACACATGTTACCGCTGTGCTTTGAGATTCCTGCTCACCATACCTGACAATTGCCTTACTTAGGAAGGAGAGACAAGATACCTATAAGACTGATATTTACCTTCTGAGTCCTTGTTGTAGAAAACGCCATGTGGATGCAAGGAGTAAGGGCGGGACGCGAAGTTCTTTAAATGGATGACAATCACATCACCCACTTCAGCCTTCAAGATGGGACCCAAGAATCCAAGCCAGGGAGGCTTGGGGATCTCTTTGGAATAGGTCTCATCTGTGTAGTGTCTGTAAACAGCCTTTTTGTAAAGACTTCCTATCCTGTTGGGCCCTCTTTCCAGAAATAAGGTTGCAAGCCTGAAAGTATGAAGGAAAATATTTTATAATTAAAGCTAAAAGAAAAATCCTAATAGCTTACCTTAATAGTCCATCAAGTGTTTACAGGTATGATTTCTCATTTGGTGTTCACCATAACACTTCAACCTCGCGGAGTTGGTAAGGTTATTCTCAATTTATTGAGAGGAAATGGAGGCCAAGAGTTTAAGTGGCAAGCTGAAAGGCACAAACAGTATTCACAACCAAACTAAAACAGAACCAAGATATTTACTGCTCATTTGCCCCTTTTCATTCAATACAATCCCATTCACTTTTTCATTTAACACTTCCTATACTTGAGCTGTTTCAAATCCTGAAAGATGATGCTGTGAAAGTGCTGCACTCAATATGCCAGCAAATTTGGAAAACTCAGCAGTAGCCACCGGACTGGAAAAGGTCAGTTTTCATTCCAATTCCAAGAAAGGCAATGCCAAAGAATGCTCAAACTACTGCACAATTGTACTCATCTCACATGCTAGTAAAGTAATGCTCAAAATTCTCCAAGCCAGGCTTCAGCAATACGTGAATCATGAACTCCCTGATGTTCAAGCTGGTTTTAAAAAAGGCAGAGGAACCAGAGATCAAATTGCCAACATCTGCTGGATCATGGAAAAAGCAAGAGAGTTCCAGAAAAACATCTACTTCTGCTTTATGACTGAGTGACTGAACTGAACTGAACTGATGCACTTACTGCATTCTAAGTAAAAGTTTATGATCCAATATTGAAAAAATTAAGTAACTGCATAGAGCAATTTATGATTAAGTGCCAACCAACTGGTAGATGCAGTGGATATAGGCTCCATTTTTCTAGGGATATATTTATACACAGAAGGAAAAGATTGCTGTGGATCAAAGAGGTCAGAAAAACCTCATTAAAATGCAGAGATTAAGGAGAAGTAAAATTGGGTAACAAAATGGAAAAGTTGAGGATACTAAGCAGGGTTGGAGCTTGAGCAACAAGAAGGAAGAAGTATAGATGATATGGGGGAGAGTGGTTTATAAGCTGGGGCTCAGGGGTGAATTGGAGAAGCCAATGGCAACCCACTCCAGTACCCTCACCTGGAAAATCCCATGGACAGAGGAGCCTGGTAGGCTGCAGTCCATGGGGTCGTGAAGAGTCAGACATGACTGAGTGACTTCACTTTCAATTTTCACTTTCATGCATTGGAGGAGAAAATGGCAACCCACTCCAGTCTTCTCGCCTGGAGAATCTCAGGGATGGGGGAGCCTGGTGGGCTGCCATCTATGGGGTTGCACAGAGTTGGACACGACTGAAGCAACTTTAGCAGCGGCAGCGGCAGCAGGGGTTGATGGTGAGAAGTATGGCTTCATGCATAATCTGGGGAAAGACTGGTAATGAACTTTATCATATGGTTATCATAGGTTGAAGAATTTAGAATTTATCCTGGAAGCTCTGAAGACTCACTGAAGTTTTTCATAAAGTGGATGACATGATAATCAGTATTTAAGGATGGTGCAATAAGTATTATTGCAGTGGTGTGCAAGTTTTAAAGGAGTCAGGCTAAAGGAATAGCAAAGATGGGGGGTAGGGAGGCTGTTTGGAGACCAGGAGGGTATGGTGCAATAGAAAAGAGATGGATGTGAAAAAAATAAGATTCTAGAACATGAAGTGACCAGATGCCAGATGCCTTCCTGGACCCCCAGGATAAAAGGGAGACTCAGTCCCAGAGTCTAGGAGCCTGAGACAATAGCAGTGCTAGTGACACTGCTTTGGAGGTGGCCATACCACCTTCTCCTGGGGGGTGGAACCCCCTTCCTCACTCTCAATCTATGTGCTTAGTGTGGGACTCCAATCCCAGAAGTACTAGCTTCTGCTTGAACAAATGCTCCTGGGTACAGCCATCCCAGTGTCTAATCAGGTGATGAGAGACAAGTCCCACTGTCGCACACACTCCTGCCTGTGTGCATGCATTCCCTCCAGTCACTCAACAAACTGTATCTCAAGCCCTGTACTTGGTTCTGGGGATACAGAGAAAAAGGGCAAAGACTTGAAGAAGCTCTCATCCTAGAAGGAAGAGTTATTAAAACCAAGCAGGACCCTGTGGGGCCTTCCCAGTGACAGATCCCTGGTGTCCCCTGCCTCTTGTTTGTAGAAAAGTTTTAGTCTCCCCAAGATCCAAAGAGCAAGTTTAACCAGAGAAGTGAGAAAATGCAGAAACAAAGACAAAATAATAGTTTAGGTGTAAAACAAAGTCAAGGAACTTTAGTTCCTCCTCAAGAGCTACGACAATATTCTGCATCATATCCTTCAGTTGTTTTGCAGATACTAAACCTGCACCAAGAGGAAAAAGTTAACTACATGCTGACCACCAGCATGTCAACCCCAGACAAATAGGAAACAGAAGGTTAATGATGTTGACTCCCAAACACCACCTTTACCTCACCACCAATCAGCAGAAATATGTACATGAACTGATCACATACCCCTTGATCTCAGTTTAAAAAACCCTCCCTGAAAACCACTGGGGCATTTGGGTCTTTTGAGCATGAGCTGCCTGTTGTTCTTGCTTGGCCCCACGTTGAGTGCCTTGCAACAAATGTGGTACTCCCCTTCACCACAGCCTGGTATTGGTAGATATGCTTTGGTACACATTGGGTAAGCGGATCCATGTTTGCTTAAGTAACATTATGAAAACACAGGCATCTAATCTGGGCCATAAAATGTATCAGGTGAGCTTTCCTAGATGAAGTTGTGCCTAAATATGGTCTCAAAGAGAAGAGACAAGTTACCCAAGCAAAGAAGATGGAAAGAGCTGATATGGCAGACATTTTCCCAACTTAGCACCCACAACACATTCTTTGGTCTAAGAGCAAGCCTTCCTCATTCTCATTCTATATGCATGGGTGGGGCTCTGCCTCCACCTCCCGCAATGGAGAAAGTGACTCAACCTAACTGATCAGCACACCAAGCCGCCACACCATTGGTGAAGCACTCTGTCACTGGCGGAGGGATGACTCATGGTCCAGGCCTGGACAATTCCAACCAACCAAGCCACCTTGGACCACAGTGATTAGTTCAGGGACAGCCATAGCATGACTGGTTCGTTAAATCCAAGGAAACCTGGGAACTTGTGAAGGGTAGCATTTTGTGTACTCAGAACTGGGAACGTGAATCTAGAGCTTCTGGCAACCATATGGCCAGCCCAAGGAGAGAATCTGCTGGGGACTTGTACGTTCCTCTCATCTCTTAAATTTTGCTGTTTGCTTTTTCTCTCTAATCAACTCCTACTTTCTTTCATCATGATATACTCTTCACTTTTCTCTTTCTCACTTACTGTATCTTCTATTCTCTTTTATTCATGTCCGACTCATCATGGCCCCATGGACTGTAGCCCACCATGCTCCTTTGTCCATGGGATTTTCCAGGCTAGAACACTGGAGTGGGTAGCCATTTCCTCCTCCAGGGGATCTTTCCAACCCAGGGATCGAACCTGAGTCTCCTACATTGGAAGGCGGGTTCTTTACCACTAGCACCACCTGGGAAGCCCAGGATATAATTATATCTATAATTAACAGTTACTGAAGATTCTTGAGCAGGGAAATCTGACCATATATCTTTGTTTCAGGAAGACAACTTTCCCATATCTAGCTTCTCTTCATCTGATTTCACCCACCTGCTTCTGCCCACTTGAGCAAACTTCCTGAGCTTGCACCTTTGAATATATGCCTGCCTGGCTGACAGACTATTTACCTTCATGCTTGATTTGCAGGATTTTATTCCTTGGTATCTGACCACAGCTTGGCTGAAACCCCCTCTCCTAGTGGCCTGAATGCGGTATCTGCTCGCCTTGTTGGATCTGGTTCTTTCTTTAGCCAACTGGAGAAGATTCACTCTCTCTCTTTACTTCTACTTTCCCCATTTCTCCTCCTCTCTTCTTTCCTCTTTCTGGGTCCTATTCAAGCAGATAACTGTTTTTGTTTTGTTTTGTTTTGTTTTGCTGCACACTGTGAGACTTTCAGGATCTTAGTTCTCCAAACAGGGATTGAGCCCAGGCCAAAACAGTAAAAGGGCCAAGTCCTAAATACTGGACTATCAGAAATCTCCCTAAAATTTCTTGGTAGATGGATCCATAGCAGGTCTGATAGTCTCTGTATTAGCTAATGGATTTCTGTTAACCTTATTAAGATTAGCACTTCATTAAACACTACTTTTCCAGTAGTCATGTATGGATGTGAGAGTTGGACAATAAAGAAAGCTGAGAACTGAAGAATTGATGCTTTTGAACTGTGGTGTTGGAGAAGACTCTTGAGAGTCCCTTGGACTGCAAGGAGATCCAACCAGTCAGCCCTAAAGGAAATCAGTCCTGAATATTCATTGGAAGAACTGATGCTGAAGCTGAAACTCTAATACTTTGGCCACCTGATGCAAAGAGCTGACTCATTTGAAAAGACCCTAATACTGGGAAAGAGTGAAGGCAGGAGGAGAAGGGGATGACAGAGAATGAGATGGTTGGATGGCATCACTGACTCAATGGACATGAGTTTGGGTGAACTCCAGGAGTTGGTGATGGACAGGGAGGCCTGAGGCCTGGCGTGCTGCAGTCCATGGGGTCGCAAAGGGTCAGACACAACTGAGCGGTTGCACTGAACTGAACTGAAAAACTGTAGGCCAAAAAAGGTTAAATAACAGGTATTTTCAAGGCTTCATGTTCATTTCCTTGAAGAGATCAACAAATGATCAGATACAAGTGATTCAAATACAAGCTCCCAAGCAGTCCCCTTGACAAAAATCCCAGCAATCTCTAGTGTGAATAGTAATGTTACCCACCCCAGAGACTTTTCAGGATGATGGAATCAGAGATCTATGTGCTCCACACTTCAGTACTCAGCCTTTCCTTCAAATAAGAGTTGAACAAATGTTTTAGCAAGTATCAGTTGAAAGAACCCCATATTGTTTATCTGCCCAGAGCACCAGATTACTAGCCTGCCCAGGCACCCATATGTGCCAACCTGCCCTGCCCTTGTAGAGTCAGTATGGGGAGAAGTTCCTATAACAAAGGAGAAAGCCATGGGTTCAGGCCCCCCAAAGAAGAGCCAGAGGTGAGCCCGACCTGAGAAAGGTCAGCACTCCAGAAATCATAGGGCCAGTCCTCCCAGAGGAAGCAAAGCTCTCTCACTCAGATGCCAGCTTCAGCTTCCAATCCAAATAATGGAACCAATGAGACAGGACTCCTGACAAAAGAACTGGAGAATTATAACAATGATTTTTATATCAAAAGCCTTTACATATCAATATTTCTTCAGCTGCTGACTGAATAAATAATAATAACTGGGTAAATATAATAATAACTGGGTAAATAAATTATGGCACAGTCATACCACTTCTGAGAAGGCAATGGCAACCCACTCCAGTACTCTTGCCTGGAAAATCCCATGAACGGAGGAGCCTGGTAGGCTGCAGTCCATGGGGTCACTGAATCCAACATGACTGAGTGACTTCACTTTCACTTTTCACCTTCATGCATTGGAGAAGGAAATGGCAACCCACTCCAGTGTTCTTGCCTGGAGAATCCCAGGGACTGTGGAGCCTGGTAGACTGCTGTCTATGGGGTCACACAGAGTCAAACACGACTGAAGTGACTTAGCAGCCGCAGCAGCAGCATACCACTTGGTTTCCCAGGTGGCTCAGTGGTGGAGAATCAGCCTGCAATGCAGGAGACACAGGTTCAGTCCCTGGGCTGGGAAGATTCCCTGGAGGAAGAAACTGCAACCCACTCCAGTATTCTTGCCTGGGAAATCCCATGGACAGAGAAGCCTAGCAGGCTGCAGTCCAAGGGGTCATAAAGAGTCGGATATGATTTAGCAACTGAGTATACACACCCACATACCACTTGGCTGTACAAAAGAATTAGATGTTTCTACAGGTAGCAGGATGGTGTGATTATCAAATACTAAATGGTAAAAACAAATTTCAGCATGTAAAGTGTGTAAAGTATGCCATTTGTGTATATTTAAAGCAGTGTATATACACACATATGCAAAGAAAAAATTTGAAAAGTGGCCAGGGAAACCATAAAGTGTAGCTTCTGGGACTTGGGACTGAGGCCACAGACAGGAGCAAGAAGGGAAGAGAAGTTTACTTTTTTACATTTAATTCTATGTATTTCCCTTTATTTCTCCATGCTACTTTTTAAAATTAAGATGTAACTCATACATATAATGGAATATTACTAAACTATGAAAATGAACAAAATCAAGCAGTTTGCAAGATGTGGATGGACCTAGAGACTTTCATACAGAGTGAAGCAAATCAGAAAGAGAAAAAGAAATATTGTATATTAACATACATATGTGGAATCTAAAAAAATTATACAGATGAACCTATTTGCAAAACAGAAATACAGATGCAGAGGTAGAGAGCAAACATATGCACATCAAGGAGGGAACGAAATGATGGGATAAATTGGGAAATTGGGATTTACATTATTATGTATAAAATAGGTAGCTAATGAGAACTTACTCTATAGAACAGGGAACTCTACTCAATCCTCTATGGTAACCTAAAAGGAAGAAAATCTAAAAAGGGGGGATATATGTATACATACAGCTGATTTACTTTGCTGTACAGCAGAAACTAACATAGCATTATAAAGCTACTATACTCCAACAAAAAATTTTAGAGTTTACTTTTACTCACCCTCTTCCCTACTGTGGGAATGTTTTACTCTGTACCACTGCACTTACTTTCACAATAAAAGCAAGCCTACATTTTCTTTAGACAAGAGAGTGTAGCCTGTTTGGCTACTGAGGGTCAAACTTTCCTCCTGTATGACTTCTACCTCTGAAAACCCAGCTGGCAGCACGAAGTGTGCTGGGAGGATGAGCTCTCCTTTCCCGCAGGGAGGACTTGGCATCCTGATCCAGGAGCACAGCACCTGCTCAGCCTCTGGACTGAAAAGTCTAAGTCTACTCTCTCAGCCTCAGGACTGAAGTCTTGGGAACACTTCAATCTGTGCACACTTTGTCTTGTCTTCCTCCTCCACTGAGCCTACATGTGTCTGCCCAGCTGCAAGCGTTCACCTCTGCTGGCCCATATGGCCGAAGCCTACGAAGCCGAAGCCTGCGAGGGAATGGGATCAGAAGTCTGGATGCCTGACAGTGGGGCTCTATTATAGAAGCTCTTGTGTTTCCCAGCCTCACTTGCAACTTGGATGGTCATGTGACATAGTTCTAGCCAAAAAGATGTGAACACATATCACTCCTTGGTGCATCTCTGAACTCAGCTGGTAGAGACCCTTTCTGTCCTTTGACTTCCCATTATCCATGCCTAAAATAAAGATATGATCACTGGAGCCTTGGCAGCCTTCCTGAGAGACTGAAGAAGAAGGTCACACCCTAGGGACGGTCAAGTGGAAAGCCAAAAGAAACTGGGACCCTAAAGATTGCCAATCTCTGGATCTCTTGTTTTGAGGGCTTCTATTAACTAGAAACTGAGTATAAATCCTAAATGGGAAGACTGCTCAGAAGGAGAAGGAGGAGGAAGGGTAGAGGAGAACTGAGTCATCTTCACAAATTGGTCCTGGAGCAGGCGGAGTTGCCTGGCTTTATACTGGTCATCAAGTAAGCCAACACCTGAGCAAGGGTTAGATTCAGAATTTTTGGTGTTCGCTCTAAGCTCAGCTTGATGGGTAAAAAGTTATAATGAAGTTATTCATAGGAGCTTACAGGTTCTGCAGGGAGAGACGCACCTCTGCCCCTCCTCACTTCTCTGCTCCAGGTTCGCAGTGTGTGCCCACATGCACATGTACATATACCCACGTGCAAATGTCTGCTAGCAAGAGTTCCTCACTGTGAGTTGTCTGCAGAGCCACCCAGACAGAAGGTGAGGATATCAGAGGAATGGGAAGTGCATATACTGCATACTCCAGCAGTGACTTATATATTGATTTGTTTTGTACATTCCTGGATGGGTTATCAGTCTTATCACCTTGTGAAATGGAGTATTTGCTGCCATATCACTAAACAAGGATGTCACAGCCATCTGCGATTTCAGCCTTTCAAATGTAAATTTCTGAGACCCAGAACAGTGTCATCTGTCGGCAGCCATTAGCCATCCCACGCCCCCCTCCATAAGTGCTGAGCAGTTGGTCCTGGGAGGAGGGGAGGGGGGGAAGGGGAGGAGGGGAAAGTGGGGGGAGCTGGATGAGGGCACATGAGAAAGTGGTAGCCTGGCCCATCCACCCCTCCCTGCAGTGAGTGGCCAGTCCAGGATACAGAGCAGGTCGCTGGTCCCAAATAGCTGAGACGCAAATGAAAGGAATGATTTCAGTGAGCCAAGACACTTTCATCTTCTGATACATAGAAGAGTGCTAAATTCCTTAATTTGAGATATCTTGTTTTCCTTAATTAACAATAATCTTTTGATATTCAAATTACCTGACCCTTGCTGCAAACTTCTATATAGTCTGACTCCTCGCCCACCCCTCTTTGGAAACAGTTCTCTCAGGGTCACTTGAGATGCTATATCTTGGGTTTAAAGTCCTAACAATTCCCACTGGATAAACATAACTCTTAACTTTTAGATTTCATTTTTTTTATTGTATTTTTTTCAGTTGACAACCTAAACAGCCAGTGGTCACTCCAAGGTCCATATAATCAAAGCTATGATCTGTTCCAATAGTCATGTATGGACGTGAGAGCTGGACCATAAAGAAGGCTGAGTGTCAAATATTTGATGTGTTTGAACTGTAGTGCTGGAGAAGACTCTTGAAAGTCCCTTGGACAGCAAAGAGATTGAACCAGTTGATTCTAAAGGAAATCAACCCTGAATATTCATTGGAAGGACTGATGCTGAAGCTGAAGCTCCAATATTTTGGCCACCTGATGCGAAGATCCAACTCAATGGAAAAGACCCTGATGCTGGGAAAAACTGAGGGCAGGAAGAGAAGGGGGCGACAGAGGATGGAATGGTTGGGTAGCATCATCAATTCAATAGACATGAGTTTGAGCAAACTCCAGGAGACAGTGAAGGACAAGGAAGCCTGGTATGCTAGTCCATGGCATCACAAAGAGTCTGACGCAATGAACAACAACAACAATAGTGCTTAGCATAAAAACCACAGTAGCTATTTGAAACCATACGAGGTATTTAAATCCATAGGATCTATCTAAAGTGGAAAAAGTAAAGGAGGGGTGGAAATAAGGGAAAAGTCTTTTCACTGTCTATGCAGCAAACCACCCCTAACAATACATCTTGCATTTGTGACAGAAGCTCCAGCTCCCATGAGCTCTAGAAGATGCAAATCTGGCCCAAGTAACAAAGCAAGTGGGTAACTTCAAAGAGCCATTCATAGGAAGCAGCCTCCAGTTTAGCTCGAGTCCACTCATTAGAATGCCCATGTGGAAGGGTTGTATATTATATTTACAGTGCAGTCACAGGATAATCCCACTGTGAGCAACTGAGTAATCAACAACCTTGAAACTCATCCCCAGTCTACATTCTAACATTGTGACTCAAGCTGGGGAGGTGTCTTATCTCCTGCTGTGAAGGAATCCAGTGGGGTGGGGAGTTTCAGACTTTCTACTGCTTTAAAGACAAGATGCTCATATTGCCAAGGCCAAGAGCAATACCATGAAGGGAGACACCTTCCAAAGGCAGGCCAGATCAACCACTGTCAGAATGAATCTGTCTGTGGGAACATCTAGCCAGTGGGAACATCTAGCCAGATTAAATTCCGAGGGCTTTGTAGCTCACAGGAGCTGTGCAGCTCATCAGCATCACATAATGGAAATTTTTCCTTATCCATTCAACTATCAAGCAGTTGTTGAACCTGTACTGTATATGAGATTTTAAATTAGAAACTGGAGCCAAGATGTATAATTATCAGTCCCTGTATTCAAGATATATCCCACCTGGCTATGAAGACAAAACAGATGCTTCGCATCAAGTTGCCAAGTATTGAAGCTTCAGCTTCAGCATCAGCCCTTCCAATGGATATTCAGGATTGATTTCCTTTAGGATAGACTGGTTGGAGCTCCTTGCTGTCCAAGGGACTCTCAAGAGTCTTCCCCAACACTACAGTTCAAAAGCATCAGTTCTTCAGTGCTCGGCTTTCTTTGTAGTCCAACTCTCACATCTGTACATGACTACTGGGAAAACCATAACTTTTACTAGACGAACCTTTGTTGGCAACTTGACATGAAGAGCTGACTAATTTGAAAAGACCCTGATACTGGGAAAGATTGAAGGCAGGAGGAGAAGGGGACAACAGAGATTGAGATGGTTGGATGGCATCACTGACTGTATGGACATGAGTTTGAGCAAGCTCTAGGAGTTGATGATGGACAGGGAGGCCTGGTGTGCTGCAGTCCATGGGGTCGCAGAGTCGGACATGACTAAGCAACTGAACTGAACTGAGGATGAGGATGAGCAGCAAAGTAACATCAGTGAAGGGTGTGGTCAGAGCAAAGGGTGTGGTCAGAGCATGTAAGATCGTACAGTCACAATAAGGACAAGTTGTGTTGTCTGAGCTTGAGATGGGACACAGTTCACCAAGGAGAAAATGCAATCACCAGGACTAGTCTGGGATGAGTGCTACTTGGCAAAAGGAAGGGTGAAGATGGTGGTTTCAAGTTGCATTTGGGGGGCAGCCACACCCTTCCTAATTAGATGAATAATTTTTTAAGTATTAATTCAGAAGTGAACTCACCCTGGTTCCTCCAACATCACCCAACATCACTTCACCTTCCAAAGCAGGGAGTGTGGGTTCGATCCCTGGTTGGGGAGCTAGGATCCCACATGCCTTGTGGCCAAAAAACCAAAACATAAAACAGATGCAGTATTGTAACAAACTCAATAGAGACTTTAAAAATGGTCCACCTCAAAAGGAAAGAAGAAAATGTGACCATCTGAGGTATCACTGGCATAGATATCCTGCTCTCCAGAAAGCCCCTTGAGACAGGTGAGCAATATGACGACAAACATTCCCTTAGTGCTCACCCAGTGCCGGCACCATGCCCGAGCACCGACAAATCTCCTGATGCCCCTGTGATAGCTGATGATGACTCTCAAAGATAAGTCCACATCCTAATCCCTTTCTTTGGAGAAAGAGTCCTTGCAGGTGTAATTAAGTTAAGGATTATGAGATAAGAAGATGGTCCTAGATAATCCAATCCTTGTGGCCCAAGGAACTCTGAGAGTCTTCTCCAGCACCACAATCCAAAAGCATCAATTCTTTGGTGCTCAGCTTTCTTTATGGTCCAACTCTCACATCCGTATATAACTATTGGAAACCATAGCTTTGACTAGGTAGACCTTTGTTGGTAAAGTGATGTCTCTGCTTTTCAGTTTTATCTAGATTTGTTGTAGCTTTATTTCCAAGAAGCAAGCATCTTGGTTGCTCCAAAAATGTTCTCATAGGAAGGAGATTAGACATGCACAGGGGAGATGATATGAAGGTGGAGGCAGAGGCTGGAATGATGCAACCACAAGCCAAGGATTATTAGCAGCCCCCAGAAACTGAAGCAATGAGTGGATTCTCCCTTAGCACCTCCAGAGGAATTGTGGAGGAAGTCCTGCCAGCAGCATCATTTCAGACATTCTGCCTCCAGGACAGGGTGAGAACAGACTTCTGTTGTTTTAAACCACTTGGTTTGTGGTAATTTGTCACAGTAGCTACAGGAAATGAATATATCCCTTCCCTATGCAAGTACTGTCATCATCCCCATACCACTGATGAGAAAATTCAGGGAAAAAAATATAAAGACTCAACTAGGACTCCCCTGGTGGTACAGTGAATAAGAGTCTGCCTCAAATGCAGGGGACACAGGTTTGATTCCTGGTTCTGGAAGATTCCATGTGCGGTGGAGTAGCTAAGCCAGTGTGTCACGACTACTTAAGCCTGAGTGGCTAGGGCCCACCAGCCACAATAAGAGAAGTCACTGCAATGAGATGCACACTCACTTTAACAAAGAGCAAATCCTGCTCAACAAAAGTAGAGAATGCTCGCACAGCAATGAAGACCCAACTTGACAAAAAAATAACTTTTTGCAAGACTCAAGTGGGTACCGATGAGTCAGCACCCACTTACTTATTGAGTAAACAGAGCAGGAATCCTAGGCCTCTCAGTTAATGCCAGAGCCCCATACTCACCAGCATGCCAGGCTACTCTGGCATCTTGTTAAATTTCTTTTATAAGAGTATCAAATCCTCATTTATTTAAGCCACTCTAGAGAAGGAAGTGGCAACCCACTCCGGTATTCTTGCCTGGAGAATCCCAGGGACGGGGGAGCCTGGTGGGCTGCCATCTCTGGGGTCACACAGAGTTGGATACAACTGAAGCGACTTAGCAGCAGCAGCAGTCTTTACTGGCAGCCAAAAGCAACCACTAATTGTGGAGAATCCCAGGGACGGGGGAGCCTGGTGGGCTGCCATCTCTGGGGTCACACAGAGTTGGATACAACTGAAGCGACTTAGCAGCAGCAGCAGTCTTTACTGGCAGCCAAAAGCAACCACTAATTGATATAGAAAATAACAGCAACCCCAAGAGATTCACAAGGCATCAGACCGAACACATAATTTTTTTCTGCTGACAAGATAGAAACCAAAATTTGAAAGTGAGCATCTGTCTAAAATGGAGTACTAATGAGGTGATATCCTCCTCTTTATTTCAAAATTTACCAAAGTCTTTCTCTTTCCCCACCTGCTTCCCTTCATTGGCTCTTCTTTCAGGTAAACATACAAGAACGCCCTCACTCCCATCATAGGGCCTGCTCAAAACACTTTGCCATCAGCTAGGCTGCCACGGTGATGTTGGAGGTGGGTAAACTCCCTTCACGGACCCTAAGTGGAGTTTGAGCAGTGATCAGTTTCACTTGTGTCCAAGAATGATTCTGCCTATGAGTCAGCACCCACGAAAACCCCTATATTTCACTGGGAAGAATAAAAGCCTGCCTGAGTGTTGGTGGCCTAAGGAGAGCTTGGTGAGAATTGTAGCTTAAGTAAGGTGATCCTCTCTGGCTCCATTAAAGACCAGGCTCCACCATGGAAGCACAGTCACACCTTCTTTAAGCATTTTATGAGCAGCACCGGCAGGAGTGCATCAAATGCTGACATCATCCCCAGGCCAATTAAAGGAGCCTTGTGTCCTCATTACACTCAGTGGGGAAAAGGAGGAATATATTCATCAGGAGGAAAGTTTTTAAATAGACTATGACTCCTAAATCTTATACCTTCTAGGAAACATTAGTGCTTATAGCCTCAATTACATTTTTGACCCCTATGATCAAGCAAAGGTACCAACTTGGGAAGTTAAATTGCACCATCTGACTGCTGTCCTACCTTTGTGAAAGAATTTCAATTTATTTCCTATCTCATCCCTGTGAACCAGCATTTATTAGGCTCTTGGCCCTGCCAGATTTTGTTTCCAAGCTTTTTTATATCACTGAAACTTTGACATTCACCTTCTTTTCCCCCTAATTTTTGCTCATTACCCTTATTTAAACACAAAGCAACCAGAACAACTAAATTGACAGTGATTAGTTCTTACTGTAAGGCTCCTTACTGTGACTGGCCTTGCTTAGTTCCCCATGGGTCATTGTAGCTGACAGAGCTCTGTGTAGGCTTGGGGAGTTTATTATACATACTCTGGACCTTCTTCTCCACCATCCTCCTTCTCTAGGTAAGGAGGTGACTGGGGTACACCAAACCTCTAAAGAGCAAAGCAGGTGGGGTACATGCTGTGTCCAAGGCCAGATAAATTCACCAAGCTGCATGAGGGATTGGGAAGGAATTTTATGAGAATAAGCCAAGACTCTGGGGAAGAAAATATTTTGTGAGTGAAGAATTGGAGATCATTCTTAAAGGGCAGGGGGGAAATGAATGGATAAATAAAAGTACAGAATACTTCAAAAATTATCACTTATCCCCACTCTTAGGACTTCTCCAACTTTTTTTTTCATTTATTTATTTTTTAATTGAAGGATTATTGCTTTACAGAGTTTTTTAATTTTCTCTCAAACCTCAACTTCTCCAACTCTTGGTTTCTAGGATGAACATTTGTAAAGCATCTTTCTCCTTGCATTGCAAAAACTTTTCTCCAACCAGCAAGTCAGGTAAGATATTTTTCATTTAGTTTTTTTTAATTATTTATTTAATTGGAGGTTAATTGCAACATTGTGGTGGGTTTTGCCATACATCAACATGAATCGGCCACAGGTGCACACGTGTCCCCCCTCCCATCCTAAACCCCACTTCCCCTCCCTCCCCACCCCATCCCTCTGGGTTGTCCCAGAGCACAGGCTTTGAGTGTCCTGCTTCATGTATCAAACTTGCATTGGTCGTCTATTTTACATGTGATAATATACATATTTCAGTGCGTAGCCCATCTTATTTCATTTTGTATCCCAACATAATTCCTTTTTTGAGAGTATTTTGAAACAAATTATATCACTTTTATAGAAATACCTTAGCACATGTGTGAATGTGAGTTAAGTCACTTCACTCATGTCCAACTCTTTGCCACCCTATGGACTGTATTCCACTAGGTTCTTCTGTCCATGGGATTCTTCAGACAATACTGGAGTGGGTTACCATGCCCCCTCCAAGGGATCTTCCTTACCCAGAGATGGAACTCAGGGATAAAACCCACATCTCTTATGTCTCCTGCATTGGCAGGTGGGTTCTTTACCACTAGAGCCACCTGGGAAGCCCAAATACCATAGTTCAGTTCAGTTCAGTCACTCAGTCATGTCCGACTCTTTGCGACCCCATGAATCGCAGCACGCCAGGCCTCCCTGTCCATCACCAGCTCCCGGAGTTCACTCAGACTCATGTCCATCGAGTCAGTAATGCCATTCAACCATCTCATTCTCTGTCGTCTCCTTCTCCTCCTGCCTCCAATCTCTCCCAGCATCAAAGTCTTTTCCAATGAGTCAACTCCTCGCATGAGGTGGCCAAAGTACTGAAATTTCAGCTTTAGCATGATTCCGTCCAAAGAAATCCCAGGGCTGATCTCCTTCAGAATGGACTGGCTGGATCTCCTTGCAGTCCAAGGGACTCTCAAGAGTCTTCTCCAACACCACAGTTCAAAAGCATCAATACTTCAGTGCTCAGTCTTCTTCACAGTCCAACTCTCACATCCATACATGACCACAGGAAAAACCATAGCCTTGACTAGACGGACCTTAGCCGGCAAAGTAATGTCTCTGCTTTCGAATATGCTATCTAGGTTGGTCATAACTTTCCTTCCAAGAAGTAGGTGTCTTTTAATTTCATGGCTGCAGTCACCACCTGCAATGATTTCGGAGCCCAAAAACATAAAGTCTGACACTGTTTCCACTTTTTCCCCATCTATTTCTGATGACGTGATGGGACTGGATGCCATGGTCTTCATTTTCTAAATGTTGAGCTTTAAGCCAACTTTTTCACTCTCCTCTTTCACTTTCATCAAGAGGCTTTTTAGTTTCTCTTCACTCTCTGCCAGAAGGTTATTTCTGACTATCTGAGGTTATTGATATTTCTTCCGGCAATCTTGATTCCGGATTATGTTTCTTCCAGTCCAGCATTTCTCATGATGTACTCTGAATATAAGTTAAATAAGCAGGGGGACAATATACAGCCTTGACGTACTCCTTTTCCTATTTGGAACCAATCTGTTGTTCCATGACCAGTTCTGACTGTTGCTTCCTGATCTGCATACAGATTTCTCAAGAGGCAGGTCAGGTGGTCTGGTATTCCCATCTCTTTCAGAACTGTCCACAGTTTATTGTGATACACAGTCAAAGGCTTTGGCATAGTCAATAAAGCAGAAATATATATTTTTCTGGAACTCTCTTGGTTTTCAATGATCCTGTTGATGTTGGCAATTTGATCTCTAGTTCCTCTGCCTTTTCTAAAACCAGCTTGAACATCTGGAAGTTCACGGTTCACATATTGCTGAAGCCTGGCTTGGAGAATGTTGAACATTACTTTACTAGCATGTGAGATGAGTGCAACTGTGTGGTAGTTTGAGCATTCTTTGGCATTGTCTTTCTTTGGAATTGGAATGAAAACTGACCTTTTCCAGCCCTGTGGCCACTGCTGAGTTTTCCAAATTTGCTGGCATATTGAGTGCAGCACTTTCACAGCATCATCTTTCAGGATTTGAAATAGCTCAACTGGAATTCCATCACCTCCACTAGCTTTGTTCATAGTGATGCTTTCTAAGGCCCACTTGACTTCACATTCCAGGATGTCTGGCTCTTGGTGAGTGATCACACCATCATGTTTATCTGGGTTATGAAGATCTTTTTTGTACAGTTCTTCACTACCTCTAAATATAACCTCTTAAGATATAACTAGTATATCATTATCACACCTAAAAAATGAAAAATGGTTCTTCAATATCATCATACATTCAATTAATGGTTGGTGTTGTTTAGTTGATAAGTCATGTGTGACTCTAATGAGTTTCCAAAGACTAAACCCCATCTCTCTGACCATGGAATTCTCCAGCCGAGAATACTGGAGTGGGTAACCATTCCCTTCTCAAGCAGATTTTCCTGACCCAGCGATCAAACCCATGTCTCCTGCATTGGCAAGAGGATTCTATGCACTGAGCCACCAGTCAGTCAGACAGTTCAGTTCAGACGCTCAGTTGTGTCCAACTCTTTGCAATTCCATGTAGCACAGCAAGCCAAGCCTCCCTGTCCATCACCAACTCCCAGAGTTCACTCAGACTCATGTCCATCGAGTCCGTGATGCCATCCAACTATCTCATCCTCTGTCATCCCTTCTCCTCCTGCCTTCAGTCTTTCCCAGCATCAGAGTCTTTTCAAATGAGTCAGCTCTTCACATCAGGTGGCCAAAGTACTGGTGTTTCACCTTCAACATTAGTCCTTCCAATGAACACCCAGGACTGATCCATTCCTTTAGAATGGACTGGTTGGATCTCCTTGCAGTCCAAGGGACTCTCAAGAGTCTTCTCCAACACCACAGTTCAAAAGCACCAATTCTTTGGCACTCAGCTTTATTTATAGTCCAACTCTCACATACATACATGACTACTGGAAAAACCATAGCCTTGACTAGAAGGACCTTTGTTGGCAAAGTAATGTCTCTACTTTTTAGTATGTTGTATAGGTTGGTCATAACTTTCCTTCCAAGGAGTAAGCGTCTTTTAATTGCATGGCTGCAATCACCATCTGCAGTGATTTTGGAGCCCCCCAAAATAAAGTCTGACACTGTTTCCACTGTTTCCACATCTACTTCCCATGGAGTGATGGGACTGGATGCCATGATCTTCGTTTTCTGAATGTTGAGCTTTAAGCCAACTTTTTCACTCTCCTCTTTCAGTTTCATCAAGAGGCTCTTTAGTTCTTCTTAATTTTCTGCCATAAGGGTGGAGTCATCTGCATATATGAAGTTATTGATATTTCTCCTGGCAATCTTGATTCCAGCTTGTATTTTTTCCAGTCCAGCGTTTCTCATGATGTACTCTGCATGTAAGTTAAATAAGCAGGGGAACAATATACAGCCTTGACGCACTCCTTTTCCTATTTGGAACCAGTCTGTTGTTCCATGTCCAGTTCTAACTCTTGCTTCCTGACCTGCATTCAGGTTTCTCAAGAGGCAAGTCAGGTGGTCTGGTATTCCCATCTCTTTCAGAATTTTGTGATACACATAATCAAAGGCTTTGGCATAGTTAATAAAGCAGAAATAGATGTTTTTTCTGGAACTCTCTTGCTTTTTAGATGATATAGCAGATGTTGGCAATTTGATCTCTGGTTCCTCTGTCTTTTCTAAAACCAACTTGAACATCTGGAAGTTCACGGTTCATGTATTGCTGAAGCCTTGCTTGGAGAATTCTGAGCATTACTTCACCAGCGTGTGAGATCAGTGCAATTGTGCAGTAGTCTGAGCATTCTTTAACACTGCCTTTCTTTGGGATTGGAATGAACACTGAACTTTTCCAGTCCGGTGGCTACTGCTGAGTTTTCCAAATTTGCTGGCATATTGAGTGCAGCACTTTCACGGCATCATCTTTTGGGATTTGAAATAGTTTAACTGGAATTCTATCACCTCCACTAGCTTTGTTTGTAGGGATGCTTCCTAAGGCCCACTTGACTTCACATTCCAGGATGTCTGGCTCTAGGTGAGTGATCATACCATCGTGATTATCTGGGTCTTCTGTGTATTCTTGCTGCCTCCTTAATAGCTTCTGCTTCTGTTAGGTCCATACTATTTCTGTCCTTTATTGAGCCCATCTTTGCATAAAATGTTCCCTTTGTATCTCTAATTTTCTTTCTTTTGTGTGTGTGTGTTCAGATGCAATCTTTTTTTCTGTTTACTTATTTCTTTATTTTACTTTACAATATTGTATTGGTTTTGTCATATACAGACTTGAATCTGCCATGGGTATAGATATGTTCCCCATCCTGAACCCCCCTTCCACCTCCCTCTCCATTCCATCCCTCTGGATCATCCCAATGCACCAGCCCCGAGCACCCTGTATCATGCATCAAACCTGGACTGGCGATTCATTTCACATATAATGATTTACATGTTTCAGTGCCCTTCTTCTGTTTTGAAAACTATTTCTGATGCCTGGGAATTATACTTCTCAGGTGACTTTAAGGATTATATTTCTGGACCTCACAGGTGGTGCTATGGTAAAGAATCCACCTCCCAGTGTAGGAGATGTAAGAGATGCAGGTTCAACCCCTAGATCTAAAGGATCCCCTAGAGGAGGGCATGGCAACCCACTCCAGTATTCTTGCCTGGAGAATCCCAATGGACAGAGGAGCCTGGTGGGTAACAATCCGTAGGGTCACAAAGAGTCAGACATGACTGACGCAACTTAGCACACACACGCATGTTATACAAAGTAAGGAAACAAATGTTCACAGAGATTATGCGACATGTTCAAGGTTACACAGCAAATTGGGGACAAAGCATGGACTAGAAGTCAGGCCTCTTGATTCCTGTTCTAGGCTCTTTCCTAGAAAGAGCCACGACAATGGAAAGAGCAACGACAGAAATTCTGCTGTCATGGATTTCTAAACACTGGGCATTTTCTTGTTGTGAATATCTAAGCAGCAGAGTGTCCTCAGAATGCTGTCTACTCATCCTGCCGAAGCCAAGTGAGAGGAACGGCCACATCACCCAAGATGACCCCTTGCTCCAGGGAAAGCTGTTGCAACACAGAGTGCACATAGTGAACTCCATTTTCTGTGACAATTTCATAGGTGTCCCCTGTGGCACCATGACACTTGTGAATCATAGCCCCTGAGCCATGTGTCCTGTGGTCTTCAAGCAAGAGTCAGCAGCCAACCACAACTGTACCTTAGAAACTTGCCTGAACCACCAGCCACATGAGTGGCATGATTACTTCCTGGCATGATTACTACTAAAAGCCAGCACATGTCATGTCACAGCCTCATCCAGGCTCACCTTTCTAGTTAGAAGTCTGCCCTGCATAAACACTGCCCCTCGATACACCAGAAGGAAACACATGGGTACCTTGGCATTCCAGGTATGATATCTAGCATGCCAGCTGCTCCTAAAAAGCAGGAATCCTCCTCCAGGGAATCACAGCATTTGTTAAACAACCTCACTCTGATCTGATGCCAAACTGTGTTTTAGTCATGCCTGCTTTTTTTTTTTTCATCATAACTATTTTTGCACATTTTATCGTAATTTCTTCAAAGCCCCATCTGCTGGCTGAAATGATCACCAGAAAGCCTTTAACTTCTTCTTGCATCCAGCCTTGTGAAAATGGCATCTTCGTATTTGATTATTTAAAGTACTTTGAGTCTTTAAACAGACTCACAGACATAGAAAACAAAGCTACGGTTACCAAAAGGGAAGTGGGTGGGGGGATAACCTGGGAGCTTGGGATTGACATATATACACTACTACATTCAAAATAGATAACCAACAAGGTCCTGCTGTGTAGCACAGGGAATCCAATATTCTATAATAACCTAAATTGCAAAAGAATTTGAAAAAGAATAGATATATGTAAAACTGAATCAGTGCTGTAAACTGACAGGAACACAACATTGTAAATCAACTGTCAGTTCAGTTCAGTTGCTCAGTCATGTCCGACTCTTTGTGACCCCATGAATTGCAGCACACCAGACCTCCCTGTCCATCACCAACTCCCGGAGTTCACTCGAACTCACATCCATCAAGTGGTCCCATATAAAATAAAATTTTAAAAATAGATAAGGTACTTTGGGTGTTTGAATAAACCCAAGTGACTGGTTTGGTCACTGACACCAGTGATCATTTTCAACATTTCTTCTGAAAAGAGTGACAAATGAGACTAAACCTGCCCTTGGTAAAGAATTGGGTCTCTCTAGAAAGTTGTTATTACTGGAATTCCTACTTCCCTCAAAGTTGAGTTTAATTCAATGGGAAAGGATCACCTTTGCCAATAAAAGGTTTCACAGTGAAAAAAAATATTAACTCTGAAGCCAAAGGAATGTGAGTTTGGTGATGCATTTTACACTATAAACTCTGGCACATACTCAACCTCAGAGCCTCAGTTCCTTGTTTGTAGAGTGGGAATAATAACTGTATGCAGTAATGAACTGAAAGTCACTGGTGGAATCCCTGGGTCAGAATCAATGCTACTGACAGTGATAATGACATGAGCATTTCAGGAGAAAGAATTCTGTGCCTATGGAAAGGCAGTCCAACATCCCATTGAGCTTAAAGCCTATGTTCAGTGCCCTCAGTGCAAACATCTTGAATAGTTTCCCATCCAGTAGCAACTGACAATGATCACTTTTTCTATTGAGCCTTTTTTGAGGATAACCAAACTCTACTTTGGGGGAAGGCTGCTGGGAATTAGGGGAGTCTTACAACCTCAGCTCCATTTGTTACAGTACAAACTACCACCATCAACAGTCTGCAGATGTGAAATACAAAGAAGTCAAGAGTCTTTTCTGGGTCATCCCAGTGCACCAGCCCCAAGCATCCTGTATCCTGCATCGAACCTAGACTGGCAATTCATTTCTTACATATGATAGTATACATGTTTCAATGCCATTCTCCCAAATCATCCCACCCTCTCCCTCTCCCACGGAGTCCAAAAGACTGTTCTATACATCTGTGTCTCTTTTGCTGTCTCGCATACAGGGTTATCATTACCATCTTTCTAAATTCCATATATATGTGTTAATATACTGTATTGGTGTTTTTCTTTCTGGCTTACTTCACTCTGTATAATGGGATGACCCAGAGAGATGGTATGGGGAGGGAGGTGGGAGGGGGATTCAGGATTGGGAACACGTTTATACTCGTGGCAGATTCATGTTGATGTATGGCAAAACCAATACAGTAGTGTAAAGTAAAATAAAATTAAATTAAAAAATAATAAATTTTTTAAAAAGAGCCTTTTCTGGAAATAGCCCCCTGGACATGAAATTTCCTGGTACAAAGCTTAAGAAAAAGTCTTTCTCAGTAGCCCGCATGAGCATCATCTTTTTGAATAAACAAAACCTGACTATGCACCTTTTGTGTTGTTAGAAAGCCTGGAAGCCATGGGTCCAAGCCAACTGGATCTTTGGTCTTCCCCCAGGGCAGAAGGACCTGAGTGTTATGGATTTGATATACCCCATGAATCTTAGCAGCTAGAAGATGAAGCCTGGATGTTGCATGCGCTGGGCACTGCCTATCAGGAAAGAGAGAACAGAACTTCCCTGGTGGTCCAGTGGTTAAGACTCTCAGCTTCCAAGGCAGGCAGCCAGGGTTCGAACCCTGTTTAGGGAACTAAGATGTCACACACTGCAACAGAGAACTCGAGTGGCAACTCCTGAGCCTCTGCTCCCTGGAGCCCATGTGCAACAACCAGAGAAGCCTGAACACCTCAATGAAGACCCAGCACAACTTAAATAAATAAATGTCTTTTTAAAAAATAAAAGGAAAGGAACAAGTATGCGAATATACAACTATTTCCAAAATATCTCCAAAGATGTTCTAAGAACTACAGTGTTGAAAATATGCATGATAGAACTTCTAAAATCAGAAGCTGATTTTAGAGGGAGCTCAAGGGAATAAATTAAGATTATTATTATTAAAATTACTATCTTATATTAAGATCTTAATAAATTAAGACTATTATAAGATTATTCCTCCCCCTGGGAAGATGAACGGGAGCAAAGGCTGTTTTGTGCAAAAATTAAAAATCAGAAACAGAGAATGTTGCAGCACCATCTCATCCAGCTATGCCCTGGGCTCTGAGGATAAATACTGCCTCAGACAGAATGGATTGGGGCTGGAACAAATTTATCACCAGCAAAATAAAGCCATTTTTAAGTGGGCTCAAGGAAACTCTTAAAATATCAGCCAAATCTACTACAACTACCGCCCTCATTTAAACATTGCAAACCAAAACCAAAGTGTAACTACCTATGGCATATTTATCTCTAATGATTATGTTTCATTCCAAAAATTAAAACTAAAAAACATTGTTTTTTAACAGTGAAGAATTCTTGAAAATTCTCAAATTTTTATCTCAAAGTTTAACTTTTTTGGCAAAGTGAGTCCAGAGTCCCTAGAAGTTCTTAGTGGTATCTAGGGGAAATTGCCCATATAAAAAAATAGGTCATTATTCAGAACACCTGGTTGTGTATATGACTCTTTACAGACAAAGTAAACAGATAGAACTAAGAATCTCTCTCCCAAATTACACACTTACCCATGCAAGAGCTCTCTAAGCAAACACAAAGCCTTCCTGTTGATCTAGATCAACTCATACCCATTGTATGGGCTTCCCAGGTGGCTCAGTGATAAAGAACCCACCTGCCAGTACAGAAGACAGGGGTTTGATTCCTGGGTGGGGAAGATCCCCTGGAGAAGGAAATGGAAACCCACTCCAGTATTCTTGCCAAGAAAATCCCATGGACAGAGCAGCCTGGTAGGCTACAGTCCATGGAGTCCCAAAGATTTGGACCCCACTGAGTAACTAAACAACACCACCACCATCCATTGTAGTGGCCCAAGGAATACAAACTGGAGTCTCTGAGGACCCCAAGTTCACTCACTTGTCTTCTGCAAAGCTTTTCCCAGTAATGACATTCTTCTCTTGGGGCACATAGTTCCAGTATTCTTCCACAATCCCAATGTGGTATGTTCTGGTGACTGTGCCAACCAGCCCAGACAGACCCAGGAGTGTGAGAAGAAGGATGCTGTCAGCCTGCCGCTTCCGAGGCATTTGTGGATGTAACTCAGGCCAGCAGCCTGCACAGGGACCAACCCTGCCTGTCCCTCCCCCTCACTCTCAGCCAGTTATAAATAAGGAATGGACAAGGCCCAGCTCCTCCTCCTCAGGGAGTTTGGGGTTGGGACAGAGGCTGACAACTTGTGTAAGCAGAGCAGCATGATGAGGTAGTGGCTATGGTGACCAAACTTTTGCCAGCTGTCCAGGAAATGTGTAACTGGCTTATTTACTTACTGTACAAACCAAACAGGTTTGGTTCTGTAAGTCTTGGTGCTCTGCTGTGACACTGGCCTTTTTATCTTTGCCAAGAATTTGCAAGGACTGTGTGTAGCCAGTCAGGCTCCACTGTCCCTGGGATTCTCTAGGCAAGAATACTGAAGTGGGTTTCCATTTCCTTCTCCAGAAGAATGTCAGTGCAAAAAGTTAAGCTGATATGTTCCTCCTGCTTCCTCTGTTTTTCTCTACACTTACTTAAAGGAATATATTAAGATTGGAAAACTAGGCTGGTCTGCATGGAGCACCAGGAAACAATCCCAAGCACCAGGGAAAGCTTCATCTCTGTCCCACAGGCAGAGGGAGTGATGTAACCACCCCCTGCCACCTCCAACTTGTTTTATGAGGCTACATGAAACAATCAACTCACATCACAAAGTTTATAACAATATTGTAAAACCTCACTAATTCTCCATTTGCTCATGCACCATCTCCCTCAGATTCTCTCAAATCCCATCAACAAAAACAAGGCACTCAAATCCCCTAGTTCAGTCAAAATTTTATAGTCCGTCATCTCCAAGGGCAGGGAGCTGCCTTTCTCAAGATGAAGAAAAATCATAAGCAAGAAGGAGAATGCCCATCCACCTGTTTACTTGGATCTGTGACCTAGAATCTCTGTGTTGAAAGAGACCTCATCCAACCCTGGAAGACAGCCAGTCAGATTCCCCTGCAGAGTTGCTTTTGAGGCAGCAGCTCTGGAAGGAAGGAGATGCCCTCCTGGCTGGGCTTTGAGGTTAAACAGACCTGTGTTGGAATCCAGTCCCACCATTTATTGATTGAGTGGCTCTGGATAATAACTCGATCTCTCTAAGTTTGTAAAATGGAGATGGAGGGATTATTCAGAAACTTTAAACGGTGACCTGGGAGCAAATATAGATGAGCTTGGGCTTGATAACTTTCTAGATACAACACCTAAGACACAACCCATAAAAGAAATGGATAAGCTAAACTTCAAAAATAAATGTCTACTCTGTGAAAGACACTGTCAAAAGAATGAGAAGAAAAGCCACAGACTTGGAGAAAATACTTGCAAAAGACATGTCTGATAAAGAACTGTCATCCAAAAATATACAAATAACTCTTGCTAAGTCGTTAAGATCTCCCGGAGGAAGGCATGGCAACCTATGCCAATATTCTTTCCTGGAGAATTCATGGGTAGAGAAGTCTGGCAGGCTACTGTCCATGGGGTCACAAAGAGTAGGACAGGACTGAGCATGTGTGGGCATTTGAAACTATCCCAGACCAAATAGCCTTTTGTTCATACCACAAAGAAGCACAGTCTTAGTACGGTATCAAAAACATCATTAGAACAAATGCCACACAATTCTTTTAGACAGGAGAAGCGGAGGCATAAATAATACTGATCAAAAATGCACAAGTCAACTTTTCTGTCCAGAATACCACCTGAGGCAGGTACCACCTAGCTTCTGATTCAAAACAAAGCCACCAGAGAGGACCCAGTGCACGGGAGGTGCTGGAGCTGATGAGATCAGTGCGCTCAAGCTATTTGAAGCAAAGAACACGGTTACTGAGGGGGCACAAGGGCCCAGGAAAGAGTTTACTAAAAACAATGAAATAAAGTTCTGGAAAATTTGACATTCTTCCTTACACTCGGACAATTAAGATGCTACTCAACAAGTATCTGAATTACATAAGAGCTCAAGAGTACAAAGGTGTGTGAGTGGATGCTGTGTTCCTATGACATTCATCTCTGAAAACCCATTGTTAAATAAGGTATTGGAACTTTCCTGATGGACCAGTGAATAAGAGTCCACCATACAGTGCAGGGGATACCATTCAATTCTGGTCTGGGAACCAAGATCCCACATGCCATGGAGCAACTAAGCCCACAGGCCACAACTACTGAGCCCAAGTGCTCTGGAGTCCATGCACCACAGCGAGAGTCCATGAATGGCAACAAGGATCTTGGATGACACAGCAAAGACCCTGCATGCCACAAGTAAGATCTGACACAGCCAAATAAATAAATAAATTTCCAAATAACAAGCAAATAAATAAATACAAGATGTCATGGACAATGTCAAGAATATGATTAGGAACTCTGTAAGTAACCACGTGAACAAATATTTTCAATTCCACTGGACACTATTCAGACATACATAAAGCAGACAAATGCAAGATTTATAAAGCACCCACTGTGTGATATGGATAGCCAGATATTCACTCCATGATTTCTTCAATATCTTCACCAGGTTTAAGATATGGTAAATCTTGATGTCAGGCATAGCAGAAGAGAAACATATTTTTGGATCAAATCATATTTCTCTGAAACATAGTATGGAATATTTAGACAATAAAACTTTTAGTGTGAGAAGCCAATTCAGATAAGTAGTATTCCTGCTGGCCTTAGCTGAGGTGTCATTTTAAATAAAAAATAAACTGTGAATGACCAACTTGGCTGTCTTGTTCTTTAGCTTTTTTGTATGTTTTAAGAGAAATATGAAACACTCCTTAAGAGATTTTCAATATCCCAAACTCTGACCAAAAACTCTCACCAGTCCAGGTCTCTAACTACCCTGCCACAGTAGATCTTGGCTCTTCAACCTCCTTGGGACCCCCAGTTTCTTCATGGGACTTCTTTATTGATATTCCTCACTCAAAGCCTTTGGGCTTCCTGGCTGCTCTCACAGGGGCCAGGGTGACCATCCTGTACACAGATGGGATCAGGTCTCTCCACCACTTGAGACTTTTTGGCAAGTTCCTATGGCCTTGAGGATAAGGGCTGATGGCCTTGACTTGACTTTCAAGGCTGGCCCTAATCTGGCTCCTAGGCACTAGAGCCCTTTCCTTAACTTTTAGCCCAGGCTCTGATCATCATCATCGCCACCATGGCAACCAGTGTGCCCTTCACCTGTGCTGCCATCATCACTTTGTAGATGCCTTTGCCATAGCACTTATCACACTCACACAGCACAGTAATCATCTGTTTGTTTGTCTGCCCTCCCACACCCATCAGAGACTTCTTATGGGCAGGGACTAAACTTTATTAATCCCTGTGTTCCCAATATCTGATAGTAAATGGTGAACCAACACATGCATAAATGAATGAATGGATAAATAAATACGTTAAATGCTACCAATATGTACCAAGAGCATGTTATATATTGGTTTCTATGCGAAACTCTTTACATGCATTATCTCATTTGATTATAACAACATCCTTATCAGGTGTGCTTTACAGGTGAGGAAATCAGAGTTTAGAGGGGTTCTGGAACTTGCTCAATTCCCACAGTGGTAAGCAGAAGAGTTCTGTGAGACTCCAGTGTCAGATTTCTACCTGGTCCACGTAGACCAAGGAGAATGGGGAGCACCAGTCGTTATGGTTTCCTGCTTCATTCTATAGGAAGACTTGCTCACATTAAAGAAATATGTCAGGACTGTTCAAGGACGTGTTCATTGAAGAAGGTTCACCAAAAGCCTTCTCCCAGCCCAGTCTATGCACCCCTGACAGCCAGTTCAGTTCAGTAAGCAGAAGAGTTCTGTGAGACTCCAGTGTCAGATTTCTACCTGGTCCACGTAGACCAAGGAGAATGGGGAGCACCAGTCGTTATGGTTTCCTGCTTCATTCTATAGGAAGACTTGCTCACATTAAAGAAATATGTCAGGACTGTTCAAGGACGTGTTCATTGAAGAAGGTTCACCAAAAGCCTTCTCCCAGCCCAGTCTATGCACCCCTGACAGCCAGTTCAGTTCAGCCGCTCTTCTACTGCTGCTGCTGCTAAGTTGCTTCAGTCATGTTCAACTCTGTGTGACTGCATAGATGGCAGCCCACCATGCTCCCCTGTACTTGGGGTTCTCCAGGAAAGAAAGAACACTTGAGTGGGTGTTCAGTCGGTTAGTCGTGTCCAACTCTTGCAACCCCATGGACTGTAGCACTCCAGGTTTCCCTGTCCATCACCACCTCCCAGAGCTTACTCAAACTCATGTCCATTGAGTCGGTGATGCCATCCAACCATCTTATCCTCTGTCGTCCCCTTCTCCTCCCACCTTCAATCTTTCCAAGCATCAGGGGCTTTTCAAATGAGTCTGTTCTTCACATCAGGTAGCCAAAATATTGGAGTTTCAGCTTCAGCATCAGTTCCTCCAATGAATATTCAAGATTTATTTCCTTTAGGATGGACTGGTTAGATCTCCTTGCAGTCCAAGGGACTCTCAAGAGTCTTCTCCAACACCACAGTTCAAAAGCACCAGTTCTTTGTTGCTCAGATCTCTTTATAGTCTCTCTCACATTCATACATGACTACTGGAAAAACCACAGCTTTGACTAGATGAACATTTGTCAGCAAAGTCTTCCTAAGGACCACTTGACTTCTCATTCCAGGATGTCTAGTGAGTGATTACATCATCATGGTTATCTAGGTCACGAAGATCTTTTCAATATAGTTCTTATGTGTATTCTTGCCACCTCTTCTTAATATCTTCTGCTTCTGTTAGGTCCTTACTGTTTCTGTCCTTATTGTGCCCATCTTTGCATGAAATGTTCCCTTGGCATCTTTAATTTTCTTGAAGAAATCTCTAGTTTCCCATTCTATTGTTTTCTATTGAATAGAATAGTTTCCCATTCTATTGTTATCCTCTATTTCTTTGCATTGATCACTGAGAAAGGCTTTCTTATCTCTCCTTGCTATTCTTTGGAGCTCTGCATTCAAATGAGTATCTTTCCTTTTCTCCTTTGCCTTTAGCTTCTCTTCTTTTCTCAGCTCTTTTTAAGGCCTCCTCAAACAACCATTTTGCCTTTTTTGTATTTCTTTTTCTTACAGTCAGAGAAAGCCCTAATTATTATGGAACACCCAAGCATGCCATTCTACTTCATTCCTCCTTTTAATGTTCTGACCCTCCACCCATTCTGCTTCTCAGTAAATTCCCTCCCATCCCCCTAAACCCTCCTAAGCCCTTCCTCTGGGAAGCCTGCCTTGATTCCTCCCATCACACCCACTACGCAACTTCCATCCCATTGGTCCTTCCTTTGTGCTTTCTCTGGACTTTGCACACATGCTTATTCTTATTTATATTATTATTTGCTTATCTGTCAGCCTCCCTTACTAAGCTCTAAACTCCTTGAGAACAGTGTCTGACCAGCCCTCAACACCTCCTTCCCACTCTGCCTGAAGTTTTACTCAGTTCAGTTCAGTTCATTTCAGTCGCTCAGTCTTTGCAACCCCATGAATCACAGCACGCCAGGCCTCCCTGTCCATCACCATTTCCCGGAGTTCACTCAGACTTGCGTCCATCGAGTCAGTGATGCCATCCAGTCATCTCATCCTCTGTCGTCCCCTTCTCCTCCTGACCCCAATCCCTCCCAGCATCAGAGCCTTTTCCAATGAGTCAGCTCTTCACATGAGGTGGTCAAACTACTGGAGTTTCAGCTTTAGCATCATTCCTTCCAAAGAAATCCCAGAGCTGATCTCCTTCAGAATGGACTGGTTGGATCTCCTTGCAGTCCAAGGGACTCTCGGGAGTCTTTCCCAATGCCACAGTTTAAAAGCATCAATTCTTCAACTAAGGCTTAGTAAAAGAATCAGAGAAGGCAATGGCAACCCACTCCAGTACTCTTGCCTGAAAAATCCCAAGGATGGAGGAGCCTGGTAGGCTACAGTCCACGGGCTCGTGAAGAGACAGACACGACTGAGCACCTTCACGTTCATGCAATGGAGAAGGAAATAGCAACCTACTCTAGTGTTCTTGCCTGGAGAATCCCAGAGATGGGGGAGCCTGATGGGCTGCCGTCTATGTGGTCGCACAGAGTCGGACATGACTGAAGCAGCAGTAAAAGAATCTGCCACTCAGGGATGGCTTCAACCTCCACTTGACACCTCTGTGGTCCCCATCTCTCACTCTTACTCTCCTAAGTCTCTCTTCTGCCCATTATTTTTTTGGACCATGCACTTACCTGGGAAGGGATTTTGTCCTCCCTTCTCCCCTACCTAGGCTTCCCTGGTAGCTCATACTGTAAAGAATCTGCCTGTAATGCAAGAGACCCAGATTTGATCCCTGGTTTGGGAAGATCCTCTGCAGAAGGGATCTTCTGCCCCCTCCAGTGTTTTAGCCTGGAGAATTCCATGAACAAAGGGGCTTGGAGGGCTATAGTTCATGGGGTTGCAAAGAATTGAACATGACTGAGTGACTAGCACTTTCACTTTTTCTTTCTTCCCTTCCTTCCTTCTTCCCACCACCCTATCTTCCACTCAGGCTTCTGGTCCAGTCTCTGAGGTCTGAGAGCCTGTCCTGCCTCATCCTCATGTCCAGGTCTGTGCTCAGGCCCCTTCATATATGGACTGGGAGATTTGAAAGGCATCCTGTCCATCTCTGTATCCTCAGGGTAAGCACAGAACCAGTGGTTAGCAGTAGGCACTGAAGAAAAGGGCTTCCCAGTTAACTCACCTGGTAAAGAATCCACAAGCAATGCAGGAAATCCCAGTTCAATTCCTGGGACCCCAGTTCAGTTCTTAGCCAGGCTACCCACTCCAGTATTCTTGGTTTCCCTGGTGGCTCAGATGGTAAAGAATCCCCGTGCAATGTGGGAGACCAATATTTGACCCTTGGGATGTGAAGATCCCCTGGAGGAGGGCATGGCAACCCACTCCAGTATTCTTGCCTGGAGAATCCCATGGACAAAAGAACTTGATGGGCTACAGTCCATGGGGGTCACAAAGAGTCAAGCACAACTGAGCAACTATGAACAGCAAGCACACAACATTGAAGGAAAACCAGGATTAATGGCTGTAGTGTTTATAATATGTCAGCCAAGGTACAAACTGCTTTGCATACATCATCTTATACTCCTTGCCACCATAATACTCTTTGAGGTAGAAATTTTTGTCCTTGTATTGGAAGTGGGAAAACTAAAGGTTAGAAAGATTAATAGCTTGCCCATGGTGACACAGCTAGAAAATAGTCCAGAGCCAGGATTCAAACCTGTGTCTATCTGATACAGAAGCCTATACTCTACACCAGCACACTTAATCCATATTAGAGGAACTG
Organism: Madoqua kirkii; assembly: GCA_006408675.1. Lineage (NCBI taxonomy): Eukaryota > Metazoa > Chordata > Mammalia > Artiodactyla > Bovidae > Madoqua > Madoqua kirkii. The sequence continues at coordinate 34,463 of SJYC01131870.1, forward strand.
GAAGTCAGTTCAAGAGACCATTCCAAGGAAGAAAACACTAGTAGTAGACAAGAAATTTCTCCAAACATGTGCATGACCTAAGGTTTTTAAAGAAACAGAATGTAGAATGCACATGGAGAAACACTACACCTAATACAAGTCCAGTGATTAAATCATTCAAGCCACTATTTGAAAGTATTTGCTGAGCACCTATTTTGTTAACTGAGAATGAGACATGCATGGTTCTTGCCCTCAAAAAATTTACGCTCTAGTGAGAGAAACAGACTGTCAATACGAAACAAGTTTTAAAGTATAACTAAATATCGTGGTGAGTTCAGTGAGGTTCCAGTTAAACCCTACATGAATGGCATGGGGAGAATGCTAGGGCTGCACCAGGTGTTTGAGATGTTCAGAGAGATGTCCCGGCAGCGTGCTCTGAAACATGTTGACATTTTATAGAGTGGAATAAAACATGTGGAAATCCCATCCATAACCACCACCACCACCCCCACTGCCATTAGAGAGAATGAAAAAGAGAGGGAGGAAGGGAGGAGGGAAGGAAAAAATGTAAGAAGGAAAGAAAGAAGAAAGGGAGGGAGGGAGAGAGGAGGGAAAAGTTAAGGTCCGACCTAAGAGGCATGTTGGTTGAGTTCTGGGAGGAAAGTTAATGATGAGCCACATCCTATCCAGTGAGAGCTTCCACTTTCAGACATCTGTTTGTCCCTCTGCTGGAAAGTGCCTGATGACGCCTCAGAGCCCACATGCCTGAGGCAGACCTTGGTGCCAGACACTCCAGCAAGTCGGCCTTCAATCACAGATGTAGTAAAAAGAAGAGCAAATAGTCTATCCTCAAAGTCCTTTGTTTTTCCCTCCTTACACACAAACCAACACAGCTGAGGGTATGATTCAAATCCTTAATGCCTCTTTGAAGTATGGATTTTGAGGGGTTCAAGCAGGTCTGCCCCCTTGGGGTGTGTGGCAGGATTAGGAGGAGGACAATCTAAATATAATAGTGTTAGCCCCTTTCTTATGGCCAGCCTTACAGAATCCCACAAAACAAGCATGCCTGCCAACAGCAGCAATTTGCCCACCAGGCCACTCTCCTAGAATTGAACTGACTACAGGACCCTAGGACAACCACATAAACACAAGGTCTAGAGCCCCTACAGGCAACTGGTCAACTCCATGCACACACTGAGGGATTGGAGAGTGCTGTGAAGAGGAGAAACAGGACCAGAGAAAAGGCCCATGCAGGTTTCTGTCTGGGCCCAAAGCACCCTGTTCCGATGGCACTGCCCATCCAGATATTCCTGGATACCAGAAGAGAATCTTCTTTAAGAAAGGCACTCCAGAATGAGGGACCTCCTCAGGACCAGGGCTCAGAGGAAGGTCCTACTGCTCAAGTCTAAGGACAGTACTGGGTTTAGCTCTTCTTCCAGCTCCTCTGTGTGTGGAGTGTGTGTGTGTGTGTGTGTGTGTGTGTGTGTGTGTGTGTGTGTAGGGAGGGAAACAATCTGGCTTCTGTGGGCTCAACAAAGCATTTTCCCATACCATCTTTTTGTTGACTCTTCTACACCTTTTAGGGTAATACTCTCTTTCTCATTAAAAGAGAAAAAGCAAAGCAAAGAGCTGGAAAGCCCCCAGAGACCCATCCACTGCCCCTTTCCATGACTATAGGGTCAGGCATTCATTTACTCCTCCATAGGGCAGGGATCAACCTTCACAACCATTGTCACAGCCTAACTATGTCCTGCCATTCTCCATGTTCAAACCTCCCAGTCATCTCTGTTGTCACTTGAATATGTTATGGGTAGTCAAAACTTCTCCTAAACCCACTCACTAAATGCTCCTGAGACTCTCCATATGCTTGCAGCTTGGAAACAAAGAAGGCAACAGTCTAACAATCTGGGTTGATTCCATTGCAATAGAACTTTCAGGATTCTGTTAGGAACCTTGAATTTTGTGTGTGTTTATCCAAAACACTCTCAAAATAGGTGGGTCTTCTTGAGTCTTGCAGCTTGGTCTATAATGATCTTGCAGTGGTTGAACTTGTGAAGAAAGTTTTATTTCCCTTCATCATTCGTGGCCAGAGAAGAAGTCATAGAGGCAGAAAGAGTTCTGCTGTCTGAGGCCCCCGGGTTTTAGAGTGATGTCTGTGTGAAAGTATTTGGCAAATCAGGGGGCCATATAGGTTTGGCTGGAAGGTCAGTCCAGACTCTAGATCCCCTACTTCTCAGGAGATGGAAGGCTCTGCTCCCTTCTCCCATCTTCTGTGTTTCTTCCAGTTGTGGCTAAGTGAAACTGTCCTCAGTTCAGCCCCAGTGATCTGGGCTTATGGAATGCAGAGGAGCAGGGTGGGCACTCAGGAAGGAGTTTGCCAACTTCCTAACCTGTTTTCTGGCAAAATAACAAACTACTCTTTTCAACATTTCTTAAAAATGCTACTTGAGGAGCAAAGCTCTTCAGGAAGCCCTGTTATATGGCATCAAAGATGCTGGTTAACTATAGCAAATTTATGGGTTTGGGTGGCTGTAGGAAGTAAATTCCTGCTAGAAAGGAGGAACTGGCTCCAGGTGGGGCCTGCCTTAGCTGAGAACTTCTTGAGACATAGATTCCCAGGAAAAATGCTTCTGACCATCAAAGCACCTGTAGAGTGATTCTATAGAAAAGGTCTTTATAGGCAGCACTTCAACTCCCAGGTTTGGACACGTAGGCACATGTGGTAGATTCTGGAGCACAGCCAAAGCTCCCCATTCTGGCCTGATGACTATTGCCCAAATTCCACAATCAGAGTGTCCTGGTTTTGACTTGAGGTAAACCATGTAAAAATGGAAATAACTCTTGATAGTAGTCTCACTGACTGAAGTTTTTGTCAATGAATGAGATAACTACATCCTTTTCCATGAATAGGTTTAGATTGGGGGGAGGAAGGGAAGAAGCACCACAAGGTACCTGGTCTTCCAGAAGAGGTTTAATAAGGCTCTGCTACAAGTCAAAAGGAGTGTAAGTGACTTCTGGCTCAGCAGTCCCAATTCAAGGCATTTCTCCAAAGACATACTGATAGCCAAAAATCACATGAAAAGATGTTCAACATCACTAGTTATCAGAGAAATGCAAATCAAAACTACCTCATACTGGTCAAAAGAGTCGCCATCAAGGAATATACAAATAATAAATGCTGGAGAGGGTGTGAAGAGAAGGGCACCCCCTTACACTGTTGGTGGGAATGTAAATTGGTGCAGCCACTGTGGAGAACAGTATGGATGTTCCTTAAAAAAAAAAAAAAAAAACTACCATATGACCCACTAATCTCATTCCTAGGCATATACCCAGAGAAAAACGTAATTCAAAAAGATATGTACACCTCAATGTTCATTGCAGCACTATTTATAATAGCCAGGACATGAAACAACTTAAATGTCCATCAACAGAGGAATGGATAAAGAATATGTGGTACATAGATACAATGGAATATTAGTCAGTCATTGAAAATAATGAAATCATGTCATTTGTAGAAACATGTGTGAACCTAGAGATTGTCATACTGAGTCAGACATAGTCAGACAAAGATAGACATCATATGATATCATTTATATGTAGAATCAAAAAATAGAGTATAAGTGATCTTATTTACAAAACATAGTTACAAATATGGAAAACAATTGTGGTTACCAAGGGATAACAAGAAAGGGAAAAATTGGAAGACTGGGACTGCCATATACAACATTTTTTATATAGTAGTGTGTATAGACATATAGACACTACTATATTAAAAATAGATAATTAACAAGATCCTGCTGTATAGCATAAGGAGCTCTATTCAGTACTCTGTAACAGCCTACATGGGAAAAGAATCTTTAAAAAAGAGTGTATATATGTATATGTATAACTGATACCCTTTGCTGTACATCTGAAACTAACACAACTTTGTAAATCAACTATACTCCAATTTAAAAAAAAAAGCCCCAATTCACAGTCCACAGGGAACAGACTGTGTTGCTTACCTAGAGTGATGTCTAATACAAATTCCGAACTTTCTGTCTTTTGAGTGAGATATAAGCTCCCCAGTCCATCACAGAGCCCACTGCCATCACTGGCCTGCATCTACTTCTGTTCAAGACAGCTGGCCTAAAGCTGTTTTTGACCCTTGAATTCTAGTCCAATTTTTTACTCAATGCAAAAATTCTTCAACAACATCATACAGTCTTTGCTCTTTTATTTTTCATATATTCCTTAAAAAATATGTACTGAGTACCTAGGATAGGTCAGCTTATAAATACATAGGATTTTGGAGCAGAAGAGCCCTTGGAGATACTCTCGCTCACCACTTCACAGGTCATATAAGTGAGCTGCAGGTGGTTGCATGACATGTGACACCACCAAGCTGCTCTGTAGCTGTGGCTGTCTCTCTTGAGACTGCAGGGACCTCTCTAAAACCCAATTACGCTATGACCACACCTCCCCCAATGCCTAGCTCAGTGATTCTCAAAGTGAAGCCCAAGGGTTTCTGGGGTCCCCATGACCCTTTCAGGGCAGCTATGAGGTCAAACCTGTCTTCGTAATGGTACAAAACTATTATTTACTTTTGTCACCCTCACTCTCATGAATGTATGTTGAACTTTTCCAGAGGCACAAATAGCCAGGACACAGAAGCAACCTAGATGTCCATCAGCAGACTAATGGATAAGAAAGCTGTGGTACATATACACAACGGAATATTACTCAGCTATTAAAAAGAATGCATTTGAACCAGTTCTAATGAGGTGGATGAAACTGGAGCCTATTATACAGAGTGAAATAAGTCAGAAAGAAAAACACCAATACAGTATATTAACACATATATGTGGAATTTAGGAAGATGGTAACGATAACCCTATATGTGAGACAGCAAAAGAGACACAGATGTAGAGAACAGACTTTTTTGTACACTGTGGGAGAAGTGTGGTTTGATGGTTTGATGAGAGCAGCATTGAAACATGTATATTATCATATGTGAAATAGATCGCCAGTCCAGGTTCAATGTATGAGACAGGGTGCTTAGGGCTGGTGCACTGGGATGACCCTGAAGGATGGGCTGGGGAGGGAGGTGGGAGTGGGGTTCAGGATGGGGGACACATGTACACTCATGGCTGATTCATGTCGATGTATGGCAAAAACCACTATAATATTGTAAAGTAATTAGCCTCCAATTAAAATAAATTAAGCTTTGAAAAATAGAATTTGCCAGTGCATTGTAAATCAACTATACATCAATAAAAACAGAAAAGAAAAAAAATGTGTGATATTGCAACAGATTCAAGGCAGAAGTAGATACTAAGAATATTAGTAGATACAAGAATATTAAGCCTATAATTACACATGTTTGCCTAGGCATATGTTACTAAACTATGCTACTGTTCTCATTAAAAATTTTCAGAAAATATATTTTAATTTATTTTTTAATACTTTATTCTGTTTTACAATACTGTATTGGATTTGCCATACATTGACATGAATCAGCCACAGGTGTACACGAGCTCCCTATGCCAAAGCCTCCTCCCACCTCCCACCCCACACCATCTCCCCGGATCATTTAATAGTCCTTCTGTTGGCATTTATCCTTATCATTTAAAAATGAATACGCACAACTTACTTGACTTCAGGCTCTACTACAAAGCCACAGTCATTAAGACAGTATGGTACTGGCACAAAGACAGAAATATAGACCAATGGAACAAGATAGAAAGCCATGAGATAAAACCACACACATATGGACACCTTATCTTCGACAAAGGAGGCAAGAACATACAATAGAGTAAAGACAGTCTCTTTAACAGGTGGTGCTGGAAAAGCTGGTCAACCACTTATAAAAGAATGAAACTAGATCACTTTCTAACACCACACACAAAAATAAACTCAAAATGGATTAAAGATCTAAACGTAAGACCAGAAACCATAAAACTCCTTGAGGAGAACATAGGCAAAACACTTTCGGACATATATCACAGCAGGATCCTCTATGATCCACCTCCCAGTATACTGGAAATAAAAGCAAAAATAAACAAATGGGACCTAATTAAAATCAAAAGCTTCTGCACAACAAAGGAAACTATAAGTAAGGTGAAAAGACAGCCTTCTGAATGGGAGAAAACAATAGCAAATGAAGCAACTGACAAACAACTAATCTCAAAGATATACAAGCAACTTATGCACCTCAACTCCAGAAAAACAAATGATCCAATCAAAAAATGGGCCAAAGATCTAAACAGGCATTTCTCCAAAGAAGACATACGGATGGCTAACAAACACATGAAAAGATGCTCAACATCACTCATTATCAGAGAAATGCAAATCAAGACCACAATGAGGTACCACTTCACACCAGTCAGAATGGCTGCGATCCAAAAATCTACAAGCAATAAATGCTGGAGAGGATGTGGAGAAAAGGGAACCCTCTTACACTGTTGGTGGGAATGCAAACTAGTACAGCCATTATGGAAAACAGTGTGGAGATTCCTTAAAGAATTGCAAATAGAGCTGCCTTACGACCCAGCAATCCCCCTGCTGGGCACACACACCGAGGAAACTCTAATTGAAAGAGACACATGTACCCCAATGTTCATTGCAGCACTGTTTATAATCGCCAGGACATGGAAACAACCCAGATGTCCATCAGCAGATGAATGGATAAGAAAGCTGTGGTACATATACACAATGGAGTATTACTCAGCACTCAAAAAGAATAAGTTTGATGCAGTTCTAATGAGATGGATGAAACTAGAGCCAATTATACAGAGGGAAGTAAGCCAAAAAGAAAAACACTAATACAGTATACTGACACATATATATGGAATTTAGAAGATAGTAATGATGACCCGGAAAGTGAGACAATATGAGAGACACAGAGTTATAGAATGGACTTTTGGCTTCAGAGGGAGAGGGAGAGGGTGGAAAGATCTGGGAGAATGGCAATGAAACATGTATACAATCATATGGGAGATGAAGCGCCAGTCTATGTTCAATACAGGATACAGGATGCTTGGGGCCGGTGTACGGGATGAACCAGGGAGATGGGCGGGGAAGGGAGGTGGGAGGGGACTTTAGCATGGGGAGATCGTGTGCACCTGTGGCTGATCCATGTCAATGTATGGCAGAACCAATACAGTACTGTGAAATGGAATAAAGCATTAAACAAAAAATAAATAAATAAATAATTTTTTAAAAAAGTTAAATAATAATAAAAAAAAATAAACATCATCACCTTCCCAGACCTCCCTGTAGCTACAAGAAGACACTACCTCAGTTCTGGCCAAAGATAAAAATTGACTGAAGATTCCCAAAAGACTTTGCTTCCCTTGATATAGCGATGGCCCTCCTTCCTCCCCTGCTAGAACGCAGACCTGAGGGCAGGAGATGAGCAGCTGTGGTGTGAACATCAGGATAAAACCTCACCAAAGGCATGGCAAAGTGAAAAAAACAAAACAAAACAACTTGACTTGTAGACAACTGTATTATTCAGGTGCTAAATTAATCTCTTCCTAACCTTTTGCACTATTTTACCTAGGTATCATTCTATAAAGAAATGGAATATATTTCCCCCCAAATGGTGAGTTAGCCTTGTAGTCTTTTCTCATAAAACCTAAAGTGAGATTCTTAAATTAGAAATATATATATTATAAAGACAAAACTTTCTGTTCTTAAATGTCAGTAGTTAGAATAAGCAAACAGGAAAATGGAACACTTATCTAAACTCTTCCAGTGCTTAGTAAGAATAAGATGGTGACAGCGTTAATAGATAATAGTAAAAATGCACTTACCACATGCCAGATACTGTTCTAAGACCTTCGCATGTATTCAATTAAGTCTCAGAAGAAGGAAACTATTATCATTATTCCCACATTAGATTAGGAGCCTCCACAGACATTAAGTGACACCAACTTCACCAAGACAGTGAGTGATAGAGCCAGGATCTGTGAGTTCAGCATTTCAGGGCATGTGTTTGCTGGTGTGGCAGGCTAAATAATGACCCCTCAAAGACACCCACCTAATTCCCACGAACACATCACTCTATGTGGCAAAGGGACTTTGCAGATGGGATTAAGATCCTGTGATGGGGAGCTGATCCTGTTTTAGCTGGTTGGGCCCAATCGCCTTCCAGATGACCCAAAGGTGCCTATAAGAGGGAGGTGGATGGTCAATGATGGGAACAGAGGGTGGAGGGAAGCAAGGGAGCTGCCGGCCTAGGTATGCAGGTGGCCCGTAGAAGCTGGAAAAGGCAAGGAAACAGGTGCCCCCCTAGAACCTTCAGAAGGCACCCAGGCCCATCGACACCTTGACCGTCAGCCAGACTGATCTCAGACTTAAGATTTCCAGGACTGTAAAGTAATGCCTGTTGTTTAAACCGTTAAGTTTGTGATAAAGTTACAGCGGCCCTAGGAAATGAAGAGTCGAGAATGCAGACCCCCAACCCCACCCTCCTGAGTCCTTGTCCTCCAGGAGCTCCTCATCTGGGGAGGTAAGCCTCCACCTGCTCCTAATACCAGATGCCGCAGGGGCCACAGAACCCCAAAATGAAGTACTGGGGGGGTCCCAGGGGAAAGTGTCTGGTCCACACGCATGGGCCCCTGGCCATCCCAGAAGAATGCCCTTGTCATCCACAACTGCCTACAAAGTCCAGGAAAATAATGCGGGTCTAGAGCCACTTGCTAACAGTTTTTTTCAGGGAATTCATCTCCTAATGAACCCGCCCTGATAATGTTTCCACATTTGTGTGAGACAAAACTTGGCAAGGGAAAGGGCAACACCCTCAGAGAGCTTCCTTCCTGGAACCCTCCGGTGGCCTGTCTGGATTTGCCAGTCCGGCCTTCCTGCCCTTCCCTCCAGTTGGGCCCCCTGCACCTCCAGACTAGTAATGCTTGACATTTCCTTTCTCTCCAGCCAAAGTCAGGCCCACAAACAGATTGTTCTCAGGTAAGAGACGCAGACTCATCTTCAGTCCCCAGCTCCCCTTTCAAGGAAACACCCCCACCACATGCACTGGTCTCCACAAGCGTCACAGTCTTCCCCAGTCAGACCACCAAACTGAAACTTGTCACGTATCTAAATAATAGCAGCATCCAAGCAATCCTTAAAATAAACGGGGGTGCAAAAAGGAGGAGACTCCTCTCTTTATATGATGTTCTTTTAAAATTCCACAAAGAAGTGCAGCCCCTCCTAAAATGCAGAATGTATAAGGCCAGAGTTTTAAGCTACACTACTGGGCAAAATGATTCAGCTTCTGTTGATCTTAATACATGAAACACACAGAATCTGGGAGATGGGAATATCCAGGAATAATTATGGAGAAACGGTATGAGTATTTGTTGTTGTTATTTAGTCTGTGGCTCAGCGGTAAAGAACCTGCCTGCGATACAGAAGATGCAGGAAACACAGGTTCAATCCCTGGGTCGGGAAGATCCCCTGGAGGAGAGTATGGCAACCCACTCCAGTATTCTTGCCTGAGAATTCCATGGACAGAGGAGCCTGGCGGGGCTACCGTCCATGGGGTTGCAAAGAGTTGGACCCAACTGAAACACGCACAGTCGCTCAGTCTTTCTGTGACCCCATGGACGATAACCCACCAGGCTTCTCTGTCCACGGGATTCTCCAGGCAAGAGTACTGGAGTGGGGTGCCATTGCCTTCTCCAGGGGATCTTCTTGACCCAGGGATCAAACTCACATCTTCTACATTGTCAGGTGGGGTCTTTACTGCTGAACCACCAGGGAAGCC
>SJYC01131876.1:0-12631 GCA_006408675.1 Madoqua kirkii
TATATAGTCACTGAAAAAAAAATGAGATAGTACTGATTGAACTGACCTAGAAAATATTTATCATATATTAAGTATAAAAAGTTAGTTGCAGAAAAATATGCACAATATAATCTTACTTTTACAAAGTAGTAATAATAATATATATAGTGTTATAATTCTATACCAAGTGAGATATCAGGGAAGCCCTATATATAATCATATATGCTGAAAATCTAGACCTGTACTGTGCCATATGGTAGTCACTAGCCACAAGTAGCTATTTAAATTTAAACTGATCAAAATAAATTTATATAGAAAAAGAATCTAAAAAAAATTTAAATTCCTTACTCTTACTAGCCACATTTCAAGTATGCAACTGCCACATGTGGCTAGTGGCTACTGTGTTAGTACAGATCCAGAACATTTCCAACATCACATGAATTGGGCAGCACCCTCTCACTCAGTCATGTCCAACTCTTTATGACTCCAAGCTTCTCTGTCCATGGAATATTCCAGGCAAGAATACTGGAGTGGGTTGCCATTTCCTGCTCCAGGGGATCTTCTCAACCCAGGGATCGAACACAGGTCTCTTGCAATGCAGGCAGATTCTTTATCTTCTGAGCCACAAAGGAAGCCATCAACACAGGAAGTTCAAATAGTGCTGATCTGATTAAACTATTAATAGTGATGTATATGTTGTGGGGGCAAACAACAGGGAATATATACATTTTATGTTATATACTTCTGAATTGTTTACTTCTACAATGTACATGTATACTTTTTATAATGAGAAAAATAAATAAAGATAATGAGAGACAAAGAGAGAGGGAGGGATACCACAGTGTTTTTGAAATCAAGATTTCATGATGGCCAGGGTCTTAGAGGCAATGGGGAGTCATTGGAGGATTTTGAGTTTAAACTGACATTATCATATTTGCTCAAGAAAGATGACTTTAGTAACAATTTGGTGGCCAAACTGGGGAGCAACTACTAGAGATATGTAAACCAGTCAGAAAGTTATTATAGTACTTAAGGCAGAGGCTGGAAAGAAAGGATAGATTTGAGAAACACTTGAGGATAGCTCACAGGATGAGTCAATTACCAGATGGAGGGGAACAGAGAAAATTCAAGGCTGACTTTTTCAAGCGGGGGATATATAGGTGTTTATGGAGATGGGAACACAGGATAATTGTACAAACAGGAGCCTATTTTTTTTTCATCCATTCATTTTAATTCACAAATGTTTATGAGGTTGTACTATCAACCAAATCTATTCGCTTCTCCATTCTCACTCTCTTTGGTCTCATGAAGTCAGTTTCAGAAAGGAAATACAAACGTATGGGTATAGTATATGCAAAAAAGGAACAGTATAAAGAATAGCTAGAATAATGGGTTTGAAATGACCTAGGGGGGTCACACAGTAAGCACTAATAATATATTATAATGAAAAATGTAAGCAATAGGACTAGGAAATTGAAAAACATTAGGGCTAGATATTTAAGATAGTTAAATACATACACTCTTTTAAAAACCTTTTAAGGCAGAGACTATACATCTCGTCTTCAACTAAGAAAATGGCAAAAGAGTGGTGAAAGTGATTCTCTCCTTTTCTTCACTTCTACCAAATAATTGGGGTGGGGTGAAGAGAGGAAGTCCTCATGTAGGAATATATAAACAAAATTTCAAAATGAGAAAATGCACACTCCAAATTTCTTCTTTTTTTTTTTAACATCACCTAATAAATAATACAGAAGCCAGGGTTCTGAAGGTCAGAAAGTAAGTGACTCAGCATAAATGAGTGATGAAGTCTGCTTAGACTGTATTCAGAGGCAGACCTATACAAAGACATCAGAAAGGTCAGCTTTATACTCAGAGCTCTGAAAATCCGTAGAAACAAACTGCATTTATTTTATACCCAGTCTTACTTCCACTTGGTATCTTAGAATCAACACAAAAATACATCAGTATTTGAGTTGGGAGGACCATGAGATATTATTTAAGAGTTTTTAACGAGAGATCTGAGGTCTGTATACTCTCTGAAATTAAGGTCTATATCCTGTATGCATAGCCATATGTACATTTTTCCAGGAGAGAGGGTCAATCATATTGTCAAAGAGTTCAGTTTCAGTACCCCCCTCCCAGAAAAAAGTTATGTCATTAGATTCTAGTCTAACCACCTTGCTTTACAGAAGATGAAACTTGAGAAGGAAAGAGATTTGCCAAGGGCACACATTAAATTAGTGGTAGACCTAAATCTAGAAACCAGGTGTCTTTTTCTTATATTCTTCCCATGATACACTGCTACTTTAAGAGATTCCATAATTAAGTCAGTGCAAGTTCTTAAAAGTCCTGATTATTACCTTTGCGATGAAAATTCCAGCATCCATAATAGCTTTAATGTGTTTCAACCACCCTGAGCTCTCCAGGCCGCTAAGAAATTCACTCATTGTTGGAGTTTTCAATTCACAAACTAAGGTAGAAAAGGAGGCAGAAATTGAAATTCACAATTACCTCAGTTTATTCAACAAGAAAGGAGACAAAGTAGATTCCCATTTTGTAAATGAGGAAGCTGAGGCACAGAAAGTTTAAATAACTAGTTGGAAATCACAGAGTGAGTCAGGGATAGTACTAGAGCTAGAGTCTACCATATCTCCTAGTTTGGGTTTCTGCTTTCTCAAGTCCATAGAATCCACCCCCAAGACCACAGAAATCTCTAAAGAAGAGAGACAGAAGACTGAGTCAGTATCCACAGGAAAGTACTCACATCTCCTGCTATTAGAAAACGCATTTGATTCCCATTCTAACTCCGCCTACTCATCCTAACTCTGTAGCCCTTAACATCTGTCTCCACTTCCACATCACCACCTACTCCCTTGCAGTAATATGCTGTCTCAACAGTTGAAAAATTATGTTAATTTTCATGCATTTTGTATCGGGCAATCTTTTGCTTCAAAAAATTCTGCAAAAGGTTCTCTTCTCCTACTATATAATATTCTGGGACAAAAAAAAGGAGGAAGATACCTAAGGAAGAAGAATACTAATACCCTAAAAGGGCTGCAGAATGAGGAGACAATATCTGATAAGGGTCATGTGAAGGAGAGGTCCTGGCAGACAGTATAAATAAAACATTGAGAAGAGGAAGAACAGGAGTTCACTTAAGGAGGGCAGGTTTTCCCTAATGTGTGCCTGAGATGACATATCATATCATGGAATCCTGGATAGTGCTTTGGGAGAAATGTTCTAGACTCAAGAGTCCTGTGAGGCCCTGATCTCACCTTGCCCCTATTCTGATCCCAATTATTTTGCAGCTATGACAGATGACCCAAATTGCTTGATAACAGCTTTATTCCTTTGAAGTCTAAATTCACCCCCTTTATCAGCACAGTGATGAAACTGGACTGACTATTTACAGCAGATTAAATGAAGAAGATGAAATAAATCTCAAATTCACTTATATTTGAGTTGATCTACCCACCTCTACATAGCAATCTCTATAATTTTATACAGATATATTATTTCCATAGCAACTAAACCCAGATGGACTCCGCAGAGTTATGAAACTAAATATTGTAGTTCCTTTGTCAGACCAACACTGCTATAATTCAGTACTATGTACGCAAACTGGATTCATAATATAGTCAAAAATCTTATCACCTATTGATTCTGCCCTGCTGGTGCTTTTATGTTTTACCCCAAAATCAGACATACTTTTTCCTTACATAATTACACAATCTGTTTAGCCTCTGGCCTAGCCCAGGTGAAATCCCTGTACCTTCCAAGAGTTTCTGCAGGCTGCTCCGCATCACATGGATGTTCTCAATGCTCATGAACCTGAAGCGAATGTTGGCATAGTTGTCTTCATTTTCATACCCCTTCCCAGCTGCTCGGTTGGCCAAGGCATTTAACTGCAATATTGAGAACATAAGAGAGCAGATAGAGCAGATGATGAAAAAACATGGTTTGTCAATCTCAATGCTTCATTCTAAACAGTTTTAAATTTTACCCATTTAAAAAGAAGTCAGATAAGATACAGCACATTCTAGAATGAAGATAATTCATTGGCATTTAGATAAGCTACTTTAAGTCACAGAATTGTACAGGGAAAGATAAGGAGATTTAGTATTTTTATTTTATTATTAAAACCCAGCTTAAGAGATTGACTGAAGGATATGGCAGCTATGAGGATGTCTGATCTGAAGAACTAAAATAATAATTTTGAGTTTCCTATCACAAACAAATGTTTTCCACCTGAAAGGGCTTTATATTGAGAAAAAAAAGTCTTCATAATTGAGAAGTTCAAGTAGAAGCTCTAGAAAGAAGTCTAAGAACTTCAGGGCCTGTTAATTATAAAGAACTACTGTAGAAAAATGTCTAAAACATGACTTCATGAGATACATGACTTTCACTCACTGATAAAATTGAAATGGAGCTACCAAGGGCCATTTTAACACTATATTCAGCTGTTATAATCAGAACACTTGTAGGTCATATGAAGAACGTTGGGTGGGGTAGAGAGTAAACGAGACTTGCAGAGAGGGGACATTAATCAAAAAACTATAAAACAGCCAAAATACCTTCTATAATGATGACCATCTTACTAATGTTGTCTGAGCCTATTTTCTAGTCTCCCATTACTGTGCATTTCAGAAGGTAGGAGGAGCATGTATATGGATAGGGTGTAATTTCTGTAGTAATAAAAATTTAAGAATGCTATTGAAATAATAGCATTTAAGAATTTAAAATAATAGCATTTAAAATTTAAGAATGCTATTGAAACTTCAAAAACACAAACTATTGACATTAACATATGCAAGGAAAAAAATCTAGAAGTTAACATATTCTACTTAGAATGCAAGGTATTTTTTAAAGGGAAAGACTGGTAATTCTGACTTCTTATCACACAATGTCACTGAGCTTTCATTAAATTAATGACAAACATTGAAGGGACACCTCAGGAGGTGTAAGCAACAACCACCTAGTAACAAGAAAGTTTATGATAATTGATGGATACATCCAAAAATTAAACAATAATTATAGCAGTCCCTACCCAAGTTTGGGCAGCAGCAGAAAGGCCAGCTACTACAGATAGCTAGCAACATCATACCACTACACACTCTCTGGGAATAGGTCTGGCATATCTGAGAAACTGCTACATATAAGCAGCCTGATGTTCAAGTAGGAAAGAATACATAATATTTGCTGAGCCCCCAGTATGTGTATACTAGATACTGTGCTAGATCCTTCACATATATTATCTATTTAATCCTCAACAAGAACCACTAAAGATAGGTACTTTTATTATCCCTATAAGAAGATGAGTTCAGAGATGTGAACCAGTTTCAACCAGAATCATATGGATAAAAGCTGAAGGCAAGGTCTGAACCCAGATTTGATCAACTCACAAGGATGGAACTTTGTCACTACAATACAGTTTCCAGTAAAAGTATCGATCTAGGCATCCAGAAGAGGAGTGTTGCTAGATATTTGTATGTCCTCTGAGAGAGGAAAAATGGACCTATTAAAAAGGACTTTTGAGGAACTCCCCTGGTATTCCAGTGGCTAAGACTCCATGATCCCGAGGCAGGGGGCCCAGATTCAATCCCAGGTCAAGGAACTAGATTCCACATGCCACAGCTAATAATTTTCATGCCACAACTAAAGATTCCTGCAGAAGGAAATGGCAACCCACTTCAGTATTCTTGCCTGGAAAATGCTATGGACTGAGGAGCCTGACAGGTTACAGTCCAGGGGGTCAGAAAGAGTTGGACATGACTGAGAACACACACAAACACACACACACACTAAAGATTCCGCATGTATCAACAAAGGTCGAAGGTCCCACATGCCACAACTAAGACTTGGTACAGCAAAATGAATAAATAAAATATACTTTTAAAAAGATGGACTTTTTGATCTTTCATTTGGACAAAGGGCACCAATTTCTTTAGTTTTTCAAAAGCTTGGTACTCTCTTTACCATTTTAAGATTAATAATGGTAAAAGACACAGATTTGATTAAATTCTTTCTAATCCCTGAATGTCAAATGCAGTTTTAGTTGAAGTAAGACAGCAAACTTCTGAGAAACTGAAGGATGATTGTTGTTGTTCAGTTGCCCAGTCATGTCCCACTCTTTGCTATGCCAGGCCTCCCTATTCCCGTCTCCCAGAGTTTGCCCAAGTTCATGTCCATTGCATCACTGATGCCATCCAGCCATGTCATCCTCTGATGCCCTCTTATCCTTCTGCCTTCAATCCTTCCCACCATCAGGAACTTTTCCAATGAGTTGGCTGCTTGCATCAGGTGATCAAAACACTGGAGCTTAAGCTTCAGTATCAGTCCTTCCAATGAGTATTCGGGGTTTATTTTCATCAAGATTGACTGGTTTGATCACCTTGCTGGTCAAGAGACTCTCAGGAGTCTTCTCCAGTACCACATTCGGAGGCATAAATTCTTTGGCACTCTGCCTTCTTTAGGGTCTAGCTCTCACACCTGTACCTGACCACTAGGAAGATCATAGCCTTGACTATACAGACGTTTGTTGACAGAGTGATGTCTGCTTTTTAACACACTGTCTAGGTTTGCCATCACCTTCCTGCCAAGAAGCAATTGTCTTCTGATTTCATGGCTGCAGTGATCATTCACAGGAATTTTAGACCCCAAGAAAAGGAAACTTGTCACTGCTTTCACCTTTTCCCCTTCTACCTGCCATTAAGTAATGGACATCAGTATCTTAGGAATCAGTGAACGAAAATGGATGGGAATGGACAAATTTAACTCAGATGAACATTGTATCTATTACTGTGAGCAAGAAATCCCATAGAAGAAATGGAGTAGCCCTCAAAATCCACAAAAGAGTCTGAAATGCAACACTTGGGGGCAACCTCAAAAATGACAGAATGATCTGTTTGTTTCCAAGACAAGTCATTCAGCATCACAGTAATTCAAGTCTATGCCCCTACCACCTATGCTGAAGAAGTTTAAGTTGAACAGTCTATGAAGACCTAGAAGACCTCCTAGAGCTAACACACACACACACACACACACACAAATCTCTATTCATTACTGGGGACTGGAATCCAAAAGTAGGAAATCAAGTGATGCCTGGAGTAACAGGCAAGTTTGGCCTTGGATAACAAAATGATTCATGGCAAGACTAACTGAATTATGAAAAGAGAATGCACTGCCCATAGTAAACACTCTCTTTCAACAACACGAGAGACGACTTTACACATGGACATAACCAAATGGTCAATACTGAAATCAAATTGATTATATTCTTTGTAGCTGAAGATGGAAAAGCTGTACACAGTGAGCAAAAACAAGTACTGGAGCTGACTGTGGCTTAGATCATCAGCTTCTCATAGCAAAATTCAGGCCTAAATTAAAGAAAGAGGGGGAAAGCAACAGGCCAGCCAAGTATGACTTAAATCACATCCCCTATGCATATGGAGTGGAGGTGATGAATAGATTCAAGGGATTAGATCTAGCAAACAATGTACCTGAAGAACTATGGACAGAAGTCTGTAATACTGAACAAGAGGCAGTGAATAAAACTATCCCAAAGAAAAAGAAAACCAAGAAAGCAAAGTGGTTATCAGAGGAAGCTTTACAAATAGCTGAAGAAAGAAGAGAAGTGAAAAGCAAGGGAGAAAGGGAAAGGCACATCCAACTAAACACAGAGTTCCAAAGAATAGCAAGGAGAGGCAAGAAGACCTTTTTCAATGAGCAATGCACAAAAATAGAGGAAAATAACAGAAGAGGAAAGACTAGAGATCCCTTCAGGAAATATCAAGGGAATATTTTGCCCAAAGATGGGCACAATAAAGGACAGAAATGGTAGCGAACTAGTAGATGCTGAAGTGATCAAGAAGAGATAGAAAGAATACACATAAGAACTGTACAAAAAAGATCTTAATGAACCAGATTTCTATGATTTTGTGGTCAGTCATCCAGAGCCAGACATTCTGGAGTTCACATGAAGTCAAATGGGCCTCAGGAAGCATTGCTGTTAAAAAGATGTGATAGAATTCCAGTAGAGAGCTATTTAAAACCTTAAAGAAAGATGCCAAAAAGTTGTTGCACTCAACGTGTCAGCAGATCTGAAAGACCTAGCAGTGGCCACAGGACTGGAAAAGGTCAATCCTCATCCTAATTCCCAAGAAAGGTAGTACTAAAGAATGTTCAAACCATCAGACAATTGCACTCATCACCCATTCTAATAAGGTCATGCTTAAAATTTTGCATGCTAGGCTTCAGCATTATGTGAACTAAGAACTTCCAGCTGTCCATGTAGGGTTTTAAAAAGGCAGAGGAACCAGAGATCAAACTGCCAACATTGTTTGGATCATAGAGAAGGCAAGAGAATTCCAGAGAAACATCTACTTCTGTTTCATTGACTATGCTAAAGCCTTTGACTGTGTGGATCATAACAAACTGTGAAAAGCTCTTAAAGTATACCAGACCATCTTACCTGTCTTAAAGTATACCAGACCATCTTACCTGTCTGCCAAGAAACCTGTATGTGGGTCAAGAAGCAACAGTTAGAACTCTGTATGGAACAACTTATTGGTTCAAGACTGAAATGGGAGTTCAATAGGGCTGTCTGCTGTCACTCTGTTAGTTTAACCTATATGCTGAGCACATCGTGAGAAATGCCGGGCTAGATGAGTTACAAGCTGGAATCAAGATAGGTGGGGGAAACATCAACAGCCTCAGATATGTGGATGAGATCACTCTAATGGCAGAAAGAAAAGAGAAACTAAAGAGCCTCGTGATGAGGGTAAAGGAGGAGAGTGAAAGAGTCACTTTAAAACTAAAAGAACTAAGATCATGGCATCCGGCCCCATTACTTCAAATAGAGGGGGGAAAAGTGTTCCTGATCTCTTCTGCTTCTACTATAGGTCTCTACACTTTCTGTCCTTTATTGTGGCCATCTTTGGGGCAAAATGTTCCACTGACATTTTCAATTCTCCTGAAGAGATCTCCCTTCTGTAGTTTTCCTATACTTTTATGTATTGTTCATTGAAGAACACCTTCTTGTCTCTCCTTGTTATGCTTTGGAACTCTACATTTAGTTGTATGTACCTTTCCCTTTCTCCCATACTTTTCACTTCTCTTCTTTCTTCAGCTATTCATAAAGCCTCCTTAGATAACGACTTTGCCTTCTTTCTTTCCTTTTTCTTTGGGGAAGTTTTGATCCCTGCCTCCTGTACAGTATTACAGACCTCTGTCCATAGTTCTTCAGGTACACTATTTACTAGATCTAATTCCTTGAATCTATTCATCACCTTTACTGCACATTCATAGGGGATGTGATTTAAGTCATGCCTGGCTGGTCTAGTGGTTTTCCACACTTTCATTAGTTTAAGCCTGAATTTTGCTATGAGAAGCTGATGATCTGACCACAGTCAGCACCAGTACTTGTTTTTGCTAACTGTACACAGCTTCTCCATCTTAAGCTACAAAGAATGTAATCAATTTGATTTCAGTATTGACCATTTGGTTATGTTCATGTGTAAAGTCATCTCTTGCATTGCTGGAAAAGGGTGTTTGCTATGACCAATCCATTCTCTTTACAGAATTCAGTTAGCCCATACCCTGCTTCATTTTGTACTCCAAGGATGGTATATGAACAAAAACAGAAATTATTTTATCTACTGAGCCCAGTGAGTCAGAGATTGCAAAAATGGACACACATCTGTCTAAAGCGACAGTGTGGTTTCAACCACATGCTCAACTCTGCAGTCACAACCCCTGGCTTAGGCTTCTATCTAAACCACTGATTTAGCAATCACTAGTTAGCAATGAAACCACCTAGTCATACACATTCCACATATCAAATTATAAGCAAAACTTTTTTGTTCTGTGGCTGTGTGTGAAGAGAAAAGACTTTAAGGGAACCTGAAAGATGGTGGAGGAGTAGGTGTATGTGGTGTACATCTCTCTCCACAGATGCATCAGGAATACACCTTCAGATACAAAAATCCATGGAGAACACCAGCTGAGAGTGGACAGAAGTTCCTGACCAGCAGGAAAGAACATATAGAACCAAGCAAAACTCGGCAGTATGAAGGAATGAGGGGAAAAAACAGGAGTGTTACTAGGACTCGACCTGTCCTTGGCAGGTGGGGGAACTGAAGCAGGGGTCTGATTTCCACAACAGGGTAACTGTCTGAGTTGGAGGAGAAACATTTAAGGCTGTGAGTGAAACAGCTGATCTGTGGCAGCCTAAATGGAATGGGAATCAGACAGTCCTTGCTGCAGCCATACATACCCTGAACAGGGACACAGGTACCCTAGAAAGTGCAGAGGCTAGGAGCTGGACCTTAGGGATTGTGGAGCAATCTTAGGGCGAGGGCTGCAGAGAGACATGTGAGGGGACATGACGGAGGAGACTGTGGTGGGAAATGCCTGTGGAGGAAAGGAGGTAAACATGGAAGCAAGGCAATACTGCTGAGTCACATGTAGGGGGTGGAGCCATCACCATAGCATCTCTCTCCCCACAAGCAAGCACCAGCAGCTGAACAATAGAGAGGCTGGCCCATCAAGCACCTGAAACATCAAACTACAGAGCAGGACCACACCCAGGGTGCCCCTTTAAGCACCTGACGTGCTGATCTACAGAGTAGGACCACAGCCAGGGTGGCCGCTCTATGTAACTGATGCACCAAACAACAGAGAAGGACCTCAGGCAAGGGAGCCCTATGAGTGCCTGAATAGGCAGAGCTACAGAGAAAGGCTAGCCAATGAAGACTTCTGATCGCCAGCTACCAGAAGCTCAAAAAAAGATTCTGATAGGGCCATAACTCCACCAGCTGAGGCAGTCGGTGTCCCTGTACACTTGGTGCTGCCAGGATCCTGGCAACCTACACAGCTGTGCTACCTTCATACTCAGCCCTCACTGGGGCAGAGCTGCCACAGGCAAAAAAAAAAAAAAAATGTCTTGCATGCAGGGTCGCTTCAGTTGTGTCCAACTCTTTGCAACCCTGTGGGCTGTGGCCTTCTCTGTCAGGGGGTTCTTCAAGCAAGAATACTGGAGTGTATTGGACAATACTGGTTGCCTTACCCTTCTAGAGCACTATATTTCCTGCTGCCCTAGCTGCTAACTCCCCTGAGTACCTGGTGCTGCCAGAATCACAGTGACCCATGCAGCTAAAATACCTCCGCACATGGCCCTCACTGGGGCAGACCCAAGGCCTCTAGGACAGCCTCAGGAGCAAACCTCAGTGGATAACCCACATGCAGAGGTAGAAATAAAACCACAATAGAAACCCAGAGGCAGTGTGTCTGAGGAAGAAGAACCAAAATCTCACCAGCTGTCAAAGCTGCAGATTAAATCCCCATGATCAACTAGGCAAATTTTCTGTGGAACATATGAAAGGACATTGAGGGCTCCCATGAAAAAAAATGCACTAGTTCTCAAAGCTGTGGACAGTGGAGGCAAGATCACAAAGGTGAAGGACCAGATTAGAATCTGAGGTGCACCCACAGCAGGCCCAGAGACCAGCACAGTGTCGGAAGGCATCCTCGGGAGGTGAAATGGACTATGACTCCCAGCATGGGAAAGGATCCTGACAGCAGTGACCAAAGAAAAACATTTATTATGCTTATGTTTTGACTTGTTCTATTGTTAATGTTGGACTTTGTTTTCCATTTCCTTTTTGTTCCTCTTCTGTTGTAGTTGTTG
Source organism: Madoqua kirkii (assembly GCA_006408675.1). Lineage (NCBI taxonomy): Eukaryota > Metazoa > Chordata > Mammalia > Artiodactyla > Bovidae > Madoqua > Madoqua kirkii. Next base: position 11,666 of record SJYC01131876.1, read on the forward strand.
ATTTTATAAGCTTTTGATATATATATATATATATATATATATATATATATATATTTTGCAGTCACAATTTTTGTTGTTGTTACAAAACTCTGACTCTATTCTGGTCTTTTGCATTTCTGTGGAATTTTCATTTTTTTTTCTTTATTCTTTCCTCTTCCTCTTTGATATCTTTTTTCTTTCTTCCTTTTTAATTTTAATTTTTTAAACCTATTATTATTTTTTCTACACTTATTCCTTTGTATGCTTTTCCTACTATTCTCTTCCCCTTGCAGTTAACTTTAATTTACATAAATCTTCTTTATCCGCCTGTATTTTGCTTTAAATGTTTATTCTTTCCTTCCTTTCCTCTCAATATACTTGTCAGTTTTGCTTTCATTTTTTATACCCTACTTGGCACCTTGCTTTAGTTTTGTTTTCCAGTTTGTGCTTTAATATTGTTAATATTAAAGCACAATATTAAATATTGTTAATATTGTTCTTAACAGGTAGATGTAATTTTTGGTTTCCTTTGTTTGCTAGGTCAATCTATTGTACTTTGCTTTGTTGGACTGTTTTGATTTTGTTTATGTTCAGTTCAGTCGCTCAGCAGTGTCCAACTCTTTGCAACCCCATGAACTACAGCACACAGGGCTCCCTGTCCATCACCAACTCCCAGAACCCACCCAAACCCATGTCCATTGAGTTGGTGATGTCATCCAACCATCTCATCCTCTGTTGTCACCTTCTCCTCCTGCCCTCAATCTTTCCCAGCATCAAGGTCTTTTCAAATGAGTTAACTCTTAGGTGGCTAAAGTATTGGAGTTTCAACTTCAGCATTAGTCCTTCTAATGAATACCCAGGACTGATCTCATTTAGCACAGACTGGTTGGATCTCCTTGCAGTCCAACAGACTCTCAAGAGTCTTTTCCAACACAATTCAAAAGCATCAATTCTTTGGAGCTCAGCTTTCTCTACAGTCCAACTCTC
>SJYC01131878.1:0-31146 GCA_006408675.1 Madoqua kirkii
AACAAACACATGAAAAGATGCTCAACATGACTCATTATCAAAGAAATGCAAATCAAAGCCATAATGAGGTACCATCTCATGCCAGTCAGAATGCTGGTGCTGCTAAGTCACATCAGTTGTGTCCAACTCTGTGAGACCACATAGACAGTGGCCCACCAGGCTCCCGTCCCTGGGATTCTCTAGGCAAGAATTCTGGAGTGGGTTGCCATTTCCTTCTTCAGCACATGAAAGTGAAAAGTGAAAGTGAAGTCGCTCAGTCAAGTTCGACTCTTCACGACCCTATGGACAGTAGCCTACCAGGCTCCTCCGTCCATGGGATTTCCCAAGTAAGAGTACTGGAGTGGATTGCCATTGCCTTCTCCAGCCAGTCAGAATGGCTGCCATCAAAATGTCTACAAACAATAAATGCTGGAGAGGGTGTGCAGAAAAGGGAACCCTCTTACACTGTTGGTGGGAATGCAAACTAGTACAGCCACTTTGGAGAACAAAGTGGGGAGTCCTTTAAAAATTGAATGTACAAATGCCATATGACCCAGCAATCCCACTGCTGGGCATACACACCAAAGAAACCAGAATTGAAATAGGCACATGTACCCCATTGTACACTGCAGCATTGTTTGCAATAGCTAGGGCATGGAAGCAACCTCGATGTCCATTTGCAGATGAATGGATAAGGAAGTTGTGGTATATATACACAATGGCATATTACTCAGTTATTAAAAGGAATGCATTTGAATCAGGTCTAATGAGGTGGATGAAACTGGAGCCTATTATACAGAGTGAAATAAGTCAGAAAGAGAAACACCAATATGGTATATTAACGTATATATGGAATTTAGAAAGAAGGTAATGATGACCCTATATGCAAGACAGCAAAAGAGACACAGATGTAAAGGACAGACTTCTGGACTATATGGGAGAAGGGGAGAGTGGGATGATTTGAGAGAATAGCATTGAAACATGTATATTCCCATATGTAAAACAGATGACCAAAGAAAGTTTGATGCATGAAGCAGGGCACTCAAAGCTAGTTCTCTCGGACAACCCAGAGGGATGGAATGGGGAGGGAGATGGGAGGGAGGTTCAGGATGGGGGCCACATGTATACCAGTGGCTGATTCATGTTGATGAATGGCAAAAGTCACCACAATAGTGTAATCAGCCTCCAATTAAAATATAGTATTTTTTAATGAAAAAAATAGTGCATGACAACCAAACCTCCTGCACCACAAATGTAAGCAGCCTGTGCCTGAGTGTGTGCAGTCGCATGTAACTCTTTGGACCCCATGGACTGTAGCCCACCAGGACCCTCTGTCCATGAGATTCACCAGGCAAGAACGCTGAAGTGAGTGGCCATACCCTTCTCCATGGGATCTTCTCGACACAGGGATCAAGCCCGCATCTCCTGTGTCTCTTGCACTGCAGGTGGATTCTTTACCACTGAGCCACCTGGTAAGCACCAGCTCCACTTTTCCAGGTAAATAAACATAACACCAAACCACAAAGGCTATGAAAGGGGCTGGTGGCCCCGGGGCAGAGAGTCTGACACACAGCAGGGCAGAAGGAGCAGGTGTGAATGTGCTGGAAGGGTGAATTCTCCCACTTTGACCCCTCAGAGCCCCCAGTCTTAACACTGCCCAGGGTGGGCGTACATATCCTGTCTGATATGTAAGAGGTAGAGGCTGTACCCAACTCTCAGCTCCTTCTTGTGTTTCTAGTAGGAGAGGGAAGGGATGCCTTCCCTCTGCCAGGGGTCAGAAGGCAAGATTCTCTGAAACTGGAGCAAACGGGATGTGTGGGAGGTTGAGCATCTTCTCCTTGTGAAGTATGGGCGTGTGGACTCCTAGAGAAAGCCAGTTTCTGAGCACGTGGTCTGGAGGTTTCTGCTACTGACTACTCGTTGATTCTTGCCTCTCTCCATGATGAGGGGAGGGGACCTTGGAGGCCCTGTGAGCTCTTCCCATTTCCAGCCACCAGAAGAGGTCCTCAGAGAGGGCGGGGACAGGTGCGGGCCGCGACCGTCCTGGGTTCTCCTCTCTGACCACTTTCAGTACAGCCGGAGGAAAGCCTCCAGCTCTTAGGGAATGAAGCCCTTGTACGGGATCTTGTTGTCGTCCAGAGTAAAGGCCACAAGGCACTGTGGGGTCACGTAGTTGAAGGGCTGAATGGTGATCTTGGCCAGCAGTTTCTCATGAAGCACCTTGCAGGCCGTATTCTTGAAGGCGCTGGTGGCATCCATGTGGGTCCCTGCCTCTGTCAGGGCATTCACGATCTCCAGGCAGTTGTTCTGCTTTGCGATGTGCACTGGGGTGCTGTTGTCAAAGCCCCAGCTGTCTGGATCAACCCAGAAGTCGAGAGCACCTTGACCACTTGGGGGAAGGGAATCTGCCCCCTAGAAGTGGCCCACGTTCATGGTCTGAATCCACCACCACATGCAGGAGTGAAGCCATTCTTGCTGAGAAGGGTGCAAACCTTCACCCTCTGGGGTTTCATGTCCTCCTGATGAGGATGGCACTCCACTTTCTCCAGGAGATAGAGCAGGTGGAGGATGATGTCCAGGGCCTTGGTGAACTGGGCTGAGTGCCTGGGCTCCTTGGGCTTGCTCCACTTCCCAGTCCCCTTTGCACAGCATCCACATGAGATCTGCAAAGCCAGTTGGCATGCCCAGGCTGCCCCTTGGCCAAGGTTTCTGGAGCATTTAGTAGAAGAGTTCATCAGAGGATAGGAAGCTGCTGGCAGTTAGAGGCTCCAGGTTGTTCTGCTGCATGTCTAGAATGTATTTCCATGAGGGGATGCAGAGCTGAAAGCTGTTCCAGTCGGCCTACAAAGCATCCTGGTAATGCATAGAGTAGGAAATGTCTGGGTGGGAGAGACCTAGGACCACTCTCAGGTCAACAGTGCCTGCTTGTGCATCTCATCACGCTGCATTTTGAGTGCCTCTAATTCCTTGGTGGTGCTCACCTCCTTGGAATAGTCAGAGGCGAGGACCAGCTGGGACTCAGGTTTCAGCAGATGCTTGTCTCTGGTGACACAGCTCCATGGCCCCTACCAAGAGTTTCAGGACCCTGAACAGATTCCGCTTCTTAGCCATGTAGGTGGCTCCCAGCTATTCCAAGGCTATCAGAGGGCTTCTCAGCTGGTGCTCAGGGGTTCCCCTGAGGAGGAGCTTCAGCAGCATGAGCCCTGGGGCTGCACACATGCCTGGCTGGTGGAGGGACCTTCTCAGGCCAGCCTTGGCCATGTCTCCTCTCCAGCAGGCTGCTCCTGTGGTCCGTCACGTGGGCTGCCAGCAACAGGGTCATGCCATAGCCATCCCTTTCCCTGTGGGCCTGGCACCTGAACTGCCCCTGCTGGACACCCAGGCTGCCGGCCTCAGTGAGGTCACATAGGGCCTTGTTGCCCTTGACATTGCTCAGGCTCACGTGGGAACCCTGCTCTAACCAGTAGCTGGCGATCTGGTGATGGCCTGTGTAATAGTAGATCAGGAGGCATGTGTGCGCCTGCGCTGGTTGGCCTCCCCCAGGTAGCCTGGTGCTCGCTCTTCGAGTATTGCTCCACATCCAGTTGCCCATCTAAGCAGGCAGCATGCAAGGGCTTCGAGAGGGTGCATGTGGTGTGGCTCTCCAAGTCCTCGCAGCACAGCAGGCTCTGCACCAGTTCCAGGTGGTCAGTGGCTGAGGCAGCCCACAGCAGCTGTGCACCTTGATGGTCTTGTCACTTAAGTATACTGAGCCACCCGCCTCCAAGGTGGCACCATCCCTGGGTACTTGACTACATCTAGGTGGCTGTGATGGGAAATGATGACAAGCAGCTCCCCCACCCTCACCCCACCCCCATCCCCTTTTAACACTCTCATCTTTTCAAATACTACCTGGATGGCTCTCACTCTCCAAATTCTAGATTTTCTTTTTCCTTTTTTTCACGAGTGTAAGATTTTTTTTATTATAATTTGATTTGCATTCCAGTGGAAATTATAGCACATATTCCCTTCTTGATTTTAAAAACAGTAGTTAAAAAATTTAATGTGAATTATAAAATGTGATAAATTTGCAGATCAAAGATGGCTTTGATTGCTTGCAGCAACAAGTTTTTAAAACAAGGTTTAAAGTCATCATTTTCCACCTCCACACCAAGATAACCTTCTAATTAGTGATCAGCCGCACTGTAATAGCAGTTTAACACTGAGACTTAAGTAAACAGAAACATTATAGAGCTTCTCCAGCCCCAGGTCAGGATGTTTTCTATGCCTTCTCATAATGGTGAACAGCAACCACATCGCCAAAAGTAAGAGTCATGACCATTTTGCCATCCTTAATCTCTCTTACAAAATTTGTTTCTTTGCCATCCCATTTCTGTACATAAACAAGTTTGTCTCCATCCAGGCTAACAACAGACTTACAGTTTCTGTCATCTGCAGTGGTTTCACCAAACTCTTCTCCCAGGCGGAAACTAATCTCTGTGTTCTTGAATGTGCTTTGAGTCCTGATCACCACTCTGTCCCCCTCCTGACTGATGATCACTGTTGGCTTAGTCACATTGCCCACCTGTCTAGGGGCAAAACCCACACCAAGCGCCTTCATGTACTCATCAAAGTTCTGATTCTCCGTCAGCTTCCAGGTAGCACAGAAAGCCTCCACCATCCTTGCTCTTTCCCTGTTTGTTTCAGAAGCAGACAAAAGCGGCGGAAATGGGGATCTCCAGATCTTCCAGATTGCAGGGCCACTGCAATTCCAAAGACCCCTTTGCACCTCACCACACCTGCTGCCTTTTTATTTAGAAGAGGCTGGTAGAAAGCCATGGATTTGAATTGCAAACACATCCCTCCGGTGTCCCTCTTTCCCGGAGGTTGTTGAAGGTGCAGGGGATGAGAAGGGAGGGGGGCGCTAGATTTTCTTTTTGAGTAAGCATGCATAATACGGGACCGAAAAGTCCATCAGAGCCACCATCAGCTTTAATGGTGGGAAAGATGGGAAGCCAGATCTTCCCTGCAATCTTTTCTTTTAAATGACCAATACAGCTCAATATGACATTTGGAAGGGAATCCATCTGAAAGGAAAATGCAGTCTTACATTGGTCTGAGGATGCTTCCATTAATTTGGATGAATTAACATATACGGTGGTTCTTAGAAGAACCTCTTCTTGGTGGCTCAGACAGTAAAGGATTTGCTTGCAACGCAGGAGACCCGGATTTGATCCCTGGGTCAGGAGATCCCCTGGAGAAAGGAATGGCAACCCACTCCAGTATTCGTGCCTGGAGAATCCCATGGACAGAGGAGACTGGCTGGCTACTCTCCACTGTTGCAAAGAGTTGGACATGACTGAGTGACTACAATTGCACTTTCATCCCCAGCAAAGGAATTACTAATGTTTACAGGATGCATATCATCCTAAGAAGAAGGTAAAAAATCATTTGGGAAGATGGAGGAAAATGGAAGAGGAAATGGCAGAATTAAAGTCACTTTCTCTTTCTCCAAACCGTCCTCCTGCTTTCTCTGCTGTCTCCCCTTCTTTTGCTTCCTTTCCATGGCAGCTCTTCATCTTCATGCCTCAATCTGACTCCTAGTAAGGGAGAAGCTATCTATGATCTTCAAGATGGGCAGTTAAACAGTAGATTTCTCTGCAAAGAAGCACAAGGAGACAGTAATGAATTATCTCCCTGTGTGAGGTGTGTGTTTGTCATGCCCTGGCTCGGATTCCATTTCATGCTTAGCCTAGATTTTGACCTCCAAGAATATTTTCTTATCCACAAACCATACAGCTGGGAAAGCAGAGATGATAAAGCAGTATTATTGAGGAATAACTGGGAAGGGAAGCCCAAGAGTCATCTACTTTTACACTTTTCCTGAAGACAGCTAGCCTTCCCTAACCACTTTGCCAATAAAGCAGATGCCATCAAGTAGCTACCCAGGGGTGAAACAGTACAACCCTACATGCTGCTCAACTCCCCTACATTATTCACGGAGGGCTTCTTTTCCTGAGCCCAGGGAAGACCGCAGAAGCTTGTGCAAGTACCTGGCAGTATGTTTTCAGTTTACAGCCCTTCATATAGGGATGTGCAATTCAGTTGCACGGAATTCTGCAAGCAGCAGCTTTGGTTATTTGATGGAGCAGGCATGTCAGGACTGGAATGTGACCCACCACATCAGGGGGAATGTGGCCAAAATAATGTGAATATGTATGCAAAATCCACTACAATATTGTAAAGTAATTTTCCTCCAATTAAAATAAATTATTTACTTTTTAAAAAGAGAGAAAAAAAATACTCTGACTCTATGCCACCTCCCACATAATGGAATAACGAAATGCTCGAGGGACCCACTGAGAGGGCCTGCAAATGGCCATAGCTGAAGTCCTTCTAAGAAAAGTGAGCTGGGAGAAATCACAGCAGCGTATCCAGAAGGCTAGTGATTTCCCAGTTGATTTCCACTGGCAGTTTGTTGAGGCTTCCCAAAATTTACCATCATGGATCCTGGGATAGTTCAAAATCACCCACTGGTCTTATCTACTTTGTGTCAACCTTGGAGAAGGAAATGGCAACCCACTCTAGTGTTCTTGCCTGGAGAATCCCAGGGACGGGGGAGCCTCACGGGCTGCCATCTGTGGGGTCACACAGAGTCGGACATGACTGAAGCGACTTAGCAACAGCAGCAGCAGCAGCAGCGGCGGCAGGTCCGAATACAACATAAAACCTAGCAGGAGCTGCTCAATCTGGGAACAATGTAGAGAAAGAGGAAGGAGAAAAGAAGCAGTTAAATATCACTGTGTTAGCCACTTGGTTACAACTATTTTCTGAGGGAAGAAGCCCTACTCTGGACAACATGTGAAGGGAGCCAAGGTAGATGGGAAAACTGTATGTCCTTATTACATTATGCCAAGACACTGGAAGAGGGACTGGAGAAAGACCCTCCTGAGAATGCAGGCCCTGCAGGAACAAGGGAATCAGGAAAGCCCAGGATGAAACCCTCGGCTAGAGAATAATAGGAAAAAGGCTCAAAGTCAACTGATTGGGGGAATCCTGGAGGTGGAAACTGGTGAACCACAAGCTTCAATAAGTTGCCCTCAGGCTAATTATGCTTGCCTTTTCTGGTAAATATTGGTGCTGGAGAGGACTCTTGAGAGTCCCTTGGGCTGCAAGGAGATCAAACCAGTGAATTCTAAAGGAAATCATCTCTGAATATTCATTGGAAGGACTGATGATGAAGCTGAAGCTTCAAAGGCATGATGTGGACAGGATAAGGAGCAGGGTGGGCAAGATCAAGGGCAGCATGTGGGTGGGCTCAGAGGCAGAGGTGGGTGAATAGGGGCAGGGTTTGGGTGGGGAGCCGCCAGGGAAGCTCACTTGTGTTCCTCCACATGGTCTCTCTTGTGTGTTTGTGTGTCTCCATGTCTACACTTTCCTTTTTTGTAAAAATGCCAGAGATATTGGATTAGGGCTCATGTAACGACCTCATTCTATCTTGATTACTTCTCGAAAGACCTGATAGGTTCCTGCTGCAGTCCCTGTGCTACACCAGGGTTTGTGGCCTCTGAAGGAGAGGAATTCAATCCAGGGCCAGAGATAAGGCTTGCCCACTGAAATTTTTTGAATAACAGAATTTTGCTAAAGTATAAGAGAGCTAGAGAAAGCTTCTGACATGGACATCAGAAAGGGACAGAAAGAATGCCCTCTTGCTAGTTTTTTAGCAAAGTGTTTTATGTCTGTTAGCAAGCTTATTAATCAGATAAGAGAGACACCTCAAGGCTGAGGGAGTTTCACTAGGGCCCTCTCCCACAATATACATTTTTGAGATAGGATGGCCCAAGTTGTGTCATCCCCAAGTCATAAAACAATTGACATGAATACTGGTTTCTTGAGCCATTATCAGTCCAAGGGTTGAGTAAAGAAAAAAATTGTGTGTCTCCATGTCTATACTTTCCTTTTTTGTAAAAATGCCAGAGATATTGGATTAGGGCTCATGTAATGACCTCATTCTATCTTGATTACTTCTCGAAAGACCTGATAGGTTCCTGCTGCAGTCCCTGTGCTACACCAGGGTTTGTGGCCTCTGAAGGAGAGGAATTCAATCCAGGGCCAGAGATAAGGCTTGCCCACTGAAATTTTTTGAATAACAGAATTTTGCTAAAGTATAAGAGAGCTAGAGAAAGCTTCTGACATGGACATCAGAAAGGGACAGAAAGAATGCCCTCTTGCTAGTTTTTTAGCAAAGTGTTTTATGTCTGTTAGCAAGCTTATTAATCAGATAAGAGAGACACCTCAAGGCTGAGGGAGTTTCACTAGGGCCCTCTCCCACAATATACATTTTTGAGATAGGATGGCCCAAGTTGTGTCATCCCCAAGTCATAAAACAATTGACATGAATACTGGTTTCTTGAGCCATTATCAGTCCAAGGGTTGAGTAAAGAAAAAAAAGTTATTCTTAGGCAGAACCATTTTGAAGAAAGGCAGGTTCCAAAGCAAACACATGATTGAATTAACATAGCTTAAGAAAAACTTTTGCATAGGAAAAATATTGGTTAGTTCAATTCTGAACCAGGTGTCGTCAACACAGAATTAAAAGTGGAGAAGGAAAATGAATGCCTGCCACTTGCAGTTTATTTCCTCTGCTGCTCTGGGACTTCTATGCTTCCTACCTGTTATCCTCTCAGACCCTATTTCTAATTAGGTCACATTCAGAAATAGTGGAGGTTAAGACATCAACATATTTTCTTGGATGGACACAATTTTACTCATAACAGGGTCCTCAAAATTCACAGGGTAACTGCACATACCCAGTGAGAGGAGGTGGCTGTAGTTTTCAACATCATGTCCTGGTACAGGAACCTCTGAGCAGAGTTCAGTTGCTGCAGATCCTCTCTGCTGAAGTCCACGGTCGTGTCCTCAAAGGACACTGACACCTGTAACCACAGCCCCATTTGGGGTGACCAAGTCAGCACAGGGGGACAAGGGAAAGGTAGGAAATTGTTTGTAGTAAATTTTACCATAATACCTCATGGGCTATGATTTTTATATTGTCACCCTACTTATTTAACTTTTTTGCAGACTACATCATGAGAAATGCTGGGCTGGAGGAAGCACAAGCTGGAATCGAGATTGCCAGGAGAAATATCAATAACCTAAAATGTGCAGATGACACCACCTTTACGCAGAAAGTGAAGAACTAAAGAGCCTCTTGATGACAGTGCAAGAGGAGAGTGAAAAGGTTGGCTTAAAGCTCAACCTTCAGAAAACAAAGATCATGGCATCCGGTCCCATCACTTCCTGGCAAATAGATGGGGAAACAGTGGAAACAGTGGTTGACTTTATTTTTCTGGGCTCCAAAATCACTACAGATGGTGATTGCAGCGATGAAATTAAAAGATGCTTACTCCTTAGAAGGATAGTTATGACCAACCTAGACAGCATATTAAAAAGCAGAGACATTCCTTTGTCCACAAAGGTCCATCTAGTCAAGGCTAAGGTTTTTCCAGTAGTCATGTATGGATGTGAGAGTTGGACTATAAAGAAAGCTGAGAATCCAAAGAATTGATGCTTTTGAACTGTGTTGTTAAAGAAGACTTTTGAGAGTCCCTTGGACTGCAAGGAGATCCAACCAGTCCATCCTAAAGGAGATCAGTCCTGGGTGTGCATTGGTAGGACTGATGTTGAAGCTGAAACTCCAACACTTTGGCCGCCTGATGCAAAGAGCTGACCCATTTGAAAAGCCCCTGATGCTGGGAAAGATTGAGGGCAGGAGGAAAAGGGAGTGACAGAGGATGAGATGGTTGGATGGCATCACCGACTCAGTGGACATGGGTTTGGGTGAACTCCGGGAGTTGGTGATGGTCAGGAAGGCCTGGCGTGCTGTGGTTCATGGGGTTGCAAAGAGTCGGACACCACTGAGAGACTGAACTGAATTGAACTGAACACATAATGTATAGAATAAAAAATCTAGTCATAAATTTCTGCCATCCATTGTACATAGCAGTCTTTCATTAAGAAATAATAAATTTCATTAGTTATCTACTTTAAACATAGTAGTGTATATACTTATTTCAGTTTGTTGTAGAGCAGAAACTAACACAGCAGTGCAAAGCAACTACTCTCCAATAATAAATAAATAAATAAATAATGTGATTGAAAGGGGAAAAATATTTTTGTCCAGGATTTGAAGTATATTCTATTTTGTTGTTCATGTGAATGGGGAGTTTGTGTTTTATTCCGTTTTGAAGGAGGCATGCACACTATATAAAATTTTATTTGTTTATTTATCATTGGCCGTGGTGGGGTCTTTGTTCCTGTGCATGGGTTTCTCTAGTTGTGGCAAGCGGGGGCTACCCTCCAGGTGGGATGCGAACGCGTCTCATTGCAGCGGCCTCTCTTGTTGCAGAGCACAGGCTCTGAGCACATACGCTTCAGTGGCTGGTGTGCATGGGCTCTGAGGTTGGCTCATGGGTTTTAAAGTGCAGCCTCAGTAGTTTTAATGCACAGGGTCACTTGAACGAGAGGCCTTTGTCTCAAAAGCAGACTCTTAACCGTTGGACCAGGAAAGCCCAACATCAACACTTTTTTCTCAATTTGCATAGCTCCCACTCCTGCTGCTTTCATTTAGTCTTCAAAAATACAGGCATTTTCTCTTGATGCCTTTTTTCTGGGTCAGTGTTAACTTAATTCCATAGTTGTTGGAAAATGTTCAATTCGGTTCAGTCACTCAGTCATGTCCGACTCTTGTGACCCGGTGGACTGCAGCACACCAGGCTTCCCTGTCCATTACCAACTCCTGAAATTTGCTCAAAATCATGTCCATCGAGTCGGTGATGCCACCTAACCATCTCATCCTCAGTCAGCCCCTTCTCTTCCTGCCTTCAATCTTTCTAGCAACAGGGTCTTTTCCAGTGAGTCAGTTCTTTGCATCAGGTAGTGAAAGTATTGGAGTTTCAGCTTCAGCATCAGTCCTGCTAATGAATATTCAGGAATCATTTCCTTTAGGATGGACTGGTTGGATCTCCTTGCAGTCCAAGGGACTCTCAAGAGTCTTCTCCAGCACCACAGTTCAAAAGCATCAATTCTTTGACACTCAGCTTTCTTTTTAGTTCAGCTTTCAAATCCATACATGACTACTGGAAAAACCATAGCTTTGACTAGACAGACCTTTGTAGACAAAGTCATGTCTCTGCTTTTCAATATGCTGTCTGGGTTGGCTTTTCTTCCAAGGAGCAAGGGTCTTTTAATTTCATGGCTGCAGGCAACATCTGCAGTGATTTTGGAGAACAATAAAATAAAGCCTTTCACTGTTTCCACTGTTTCCCCATCTATTTGCCATGAAGCAATGGGACTGGATGCCATGGTTTTAGTTTTCTGAATGTTGAATTTTAAGCTAGATTTTTCACTCTCCTCTTTCACTTTTATCAAGAGGCTCTTTAATTCTTTACTTTCTGCCATAAGGCTGGTGTCACCTCCCTATCTGAGGCTATTGATATTTCTCCCGGTAGTATTGTTTCCAGCTTGTGCTTCTTCCAGTCCAGCATTCCTCATGATGTACTCTGCATACAAGTTAAATAACCAGGGTGATAACATACAGCCTCGTTGTACTTCTTTCACAATTTGGAACCAGTCTGTTGTTCCATGTCCAGTTCTAACTGTTGCTGCTTGACTTGCATACAGATATCTCAGGAAGCAGGTTAGGTGGTCTGGTGTCCCCATCTCTTGAAGAATTTCCCACAGTTTGTTGTGATCCACACAGTCCAAGGCTTTGTTGTCGTCAATAAAGCAGAAGTAGATGTTTTTTCTGGAATGCTCTTGCTTCCTCAATGATCCAACAGATGTTGACAAGTTGATCTCTGGTTCCTCTGCCTTTTCTAAAGCCAGCTTAAACATCTGGAAGTTCACTGTTCACGTACAGTTGAAGCCTGGCTTGGAGAATTTTGAGCATTACTTTGCTAGTGTGTACGGTGAGTACAATTTTTGCGGCAGTTTGAACATTCTTTGGCATTGCCTTTATTTGGGAACAGAATGACTACTGACCTTTTAAAGTCCTGTGGCAGCTGCTGAGGGTTTCAAATGTGCTGGCATATTGAGTGAAGCACTTTTACAGCATCGTCTTTTAGGATTTGAAATAGCTCAACTGGAATTACATCACCTCCACTAGCTTTGTTCGTAAGGATCCTTCCTAAGGCCCACTTGACTTCACTTTCCAGGATATCTGACTCTAGGTGAGTGACCACATCATTGGGGTTATCTGGGTCACAAAGATCTTTTTCATATAGTTCTTCTGTGTATTATTGCCACTTCTTCTTAGTAGCTTTTGCTTTTGTTAGGTCCCTAACATTTCTGTCCTTTATTGTGCTCAGCTTTGCATGAAATGTTCCCTTGATATCTCTAATTTTCTTGAAGAGATCTCTAGTCTTTCCCATTCTATTGCTTTCCTCTGAGCTTTTGCATTCCAGTTCCTTATAATGCAAAGGACATCTTTCTTGGGTGTTAGTTCTAGAAGGGCTTGTGGGTCTTCATAGAACTGTTCAGCTTCTTCAGCACTACTGGTTGGTGCCTAGACTTGGATTACTGTGATATTGAATGCTTGGCCTTTGAAACAAACAGAGATCATTCTGTTGTTTTGAGATTGCACCCAAATACTGCATTTCGGACACTTTTGTTGACTATGAAGCCCATGAAGAGTTGGAAAACGTGCTCTGTTCGATTTCAACACATGGTCTATCTAGAAGAATGTTTCATGTGTCCCAAGAGTAGAATGCATATTCAGCCAAGAATGGGTACAGTGTTCTCTAATATATGTCAACTTGATTGAGTGTTGTTGAAATTTTATATCACTTTACTTATTGGTCTTCTACTTGTTCAACTAATTATTTGTCATCTTTTTGGTGAAAACTGAAATGGAGATGTTAGAAATTTATATTTCTATACAAAGGAACTAGAATACACAAAGCAGGGATTTTCATGGAGGGTTTTAATTATGTAATGTTAAGACTTACCTTAAATCTACAATAATTAAGACAGTGTGTTACTGATGTAAGTACAGACACACATATTAAGGAAACAGAATAAAGGCCCAGAAACAGATTTGCACACATATGGACAACCAACTTATGAAAAAAGTTACAAAGTACTTCCATGGGGAAAAGGAAAGCCTTTGTAAAATAAAAACTGTGCTGGAACAAGTAGATAAACATTTTGGAAGAGAAAACAAACTGTGATCCACAATGCACACCATATACAAAAATTAACTTTAAGTATTCACACCACACACACACACACCAACACAAAGTAACTGTGTGAGGTGATGAGTGTGCTGATCAACTTGATTGTGGTATGAAAACAGATATACAGATCAATGGAACAGATAAACCCACACATTGATGGTCAATGGATTTTTACCAAAGGAGCCAAGAAAATGAAAATGCAAAGACAATCTCTTCAATTAATGGTTCGGGAAAACTGGACAGCCACATGTGATAGAATGAAACTGGAACGCTGTCTTACACCACACAGCAAAGTTAACTCAAAATGGATTAAAGACATGATCATAAGACCTGAAACCATACAAGTTCTGGTAAAATCATAGGTGGTAAGCTCCTTGACACAACGTGTGGAGATAAATTCTTGGATTTGACACCAAAATCAAAGGCAACAAAAATAAAAATGATCAACTGGGAATATACCAAACTAAAAAGTTTATGCACAGCAAATGAAACCTTCCACACAATGACAAGGCGGTATACTGAATGGGAAAGGTTATTTGCAAATTGTATGTCTGATAAGTGGTTAATATCCAAAATATGTGGAGCTTCCCTGATGGTTCAGATGATAAAGAATCTGCCCGCAATGCAGGACACCCTGCTTAGATCCCTGGGTGGGGAAGATCCTCTGGAGAAGGAAATGGATTTAAGGAAATAGAATTCAAATCCATAGATTTAAAATCTGTGGATTGGGTTGACAACACTTCAATACACCGAGAGAGACAACCAGGCATTACGTGCCGTCTGGAGGGATGAATTAACAAGCATTCAATACCACTTCTGAAGTATGTTTGCCTAAAAATCGAATCTGTATTGATCAAACCGCTATAATTATCAGTTCATATTAACATAGGGACATGGGAACTATGAAGTAACACCACAAGAATACAATTAGAAAATTCCAAAAGGTGGAACATAGTTCAGGGCAAATGGTCCAGTTGCTTCAACAAACATGTAACCGGGGTAGAGCACATTACATCAGTTCCAGATTAAAAGGGACTTCAGCAATTATTGTGAGAGAATTCTCCACAGATCTCAATTTCTGTATATCTTTTAACAAGACTCAAGATTGCCTTTTTTCCAAGCTATAGTTTCAAAGATGTTCATATAGTGAACAGCCTTAGAAGATAGAGTCACCCTCTCTAGAACAAAGGGCAGGTTATACTAGAAATTATGCCCAAGACATTTCTTCCTCAAGGCAAGATTCAGGGAGGCTTACTACCCTTTATGAAAGACTCAATTGATGCACTATGGGTGCTTCTCCTAGGATGGAACCTAGTGCACATGCAGGTATCATCTGGCCTTCTGCATTACCCTGTGGGAACTGAAGCTTGGGCAACTGGTGAGAATGTTCATACTCTGGCTACCAATAATGCTATGAGTATTCAAGTCATTGGACTCTGTCCCAGGAGTCTCGTGTCTTCTATCAGCAGCCATAACACCCTGGCCAGCTCACTTGTTAGCTTGCACGTTGGATAGAATCTTAGACCTTTTACAGTTCTTGGAAGTTTTGGTGACTAGGATGTGCTGTGCACAGATATGTAGCTTTCTGGAAAGGGAAACGTAAGGGGCTCCTGGACATCCCTGCCCCAGAGATGTCCACATCCTAGTCTCTGCAACATGTGAATATGTTATACTACATGGCAAAGGGGAAATTAAGGCTGCAGATGGAATTAAGGTTGCTAATCAGCTGACCTTAAAACAAGGATACTATTTTGGCCTTTCTGGGTGGGGCCAATGTAAAGAGTCCTTAAAAGTGTAGAAGTGAGGTCGACAAGAAGGCTAGAGTAATGTAGCATGAGAATATCCATCCTGCTGTTGCTGGTATTACAGATGAAGGGAACCATATCAAGCAATATGTGTGACCTCTAAAAGCTAGAAAGAGCAAAGCAATTGATTCTTCCCTTGAGCCTTCAAAAAAGAACCCATCTGGGTTTCCCTGGTGGCTCAGGGGTAAAGAATCTGCTTGCCAATGCAGGAGATAAGGTTCGACCCCTGATCTGGGAATATTCCACATGCCACGGATCAACTAAGCCCATGTACCACAACTACTGAGCCCACGCTCTAGAGCCTGGGAACCGCAAATACTGAGCCCATGTGGTGCAACTACAGAAGCCCAGACACCTAGAGCCTGTGCTCTGCAACAAAAGAAGCCTCCCCAGTAAGTCCACACACAGCAACAAAGAGTCGCCCCCGCTCGCTGCTACTGGAGAAAAGCCCACGCACCAACGAAGAGCCAACACAGGCAAAAGAAATGACATTTTTAAAAAATGAACCCATATCTGCCAACATCTTGACTTTAGCCCAGTGGGAGTCATTTAAGACTTCAGAACTACAAGATTTAAATTTTCTGTTGTTTTAAGCCACTGAGGTCATGGCAGTTTGTTACAGGAATGATAGAAAACGGACAGAGGCAAATTCAGGAGATTTGAGAGAAGTCTCTGGAATCAGTAGTGGAAATGTTGATCAAATTGTATGGTCAATAAATGGTCCTCCGCTTTACTGCCAGTCAGTGGGGAGGAACTGAAGAAGTTATTGCATACGAAGTACCAGAAAGTAGGTTTAAAGACAGCTGCCTCCGTAGTGTTATGTACGGTTGGTCTTAATTCTTCTAGGTGTGGGACTTCCTCACCAAACTGTGGTCAGTCTCAAGTGTAATTTATTGTATACACTCTCAAGGCTCTTATTGTGCAGGCCTTGTGAAATTTGCCTCATTATGCCTCTTATGTACGGGCATACCTCAGAGGTAGGTATTCCAGACCACCACAATAAAGTGAGTATCACAAAATGTGAGACTTTTTTTGGGTTCCCTGTGCATATAAAAGTTACCTTTATATCATATTGTAGTCTTTAAGTGTTCAGCAGGATTGTATCATAAAAAGCAATGTAAGTTAATTAACTAAGAAATTATTCCTAAAGGGCTTCTCAGGTGGCACGGTGGTAAAGAATCTGCCTGCCAGCAGAGGAGATGCAAGAGACGGTGGGTCAATCCCTGGGTCAGGAAGATCCCCTGGAGCAGGAAATGGCGACCCATTCCAGTATTCTTGCCTGGAAAATTCCATGTACAGAGGAGCCTTGAGGGCTACAGTTCATGGTGTTGCAAAGAGTCAAACACGACTGAGCACAGACCAGCACTTAGGCCTAAAAGATGCTAACCATCTTCTGAGTCTTTGGTGAGTCCTAATCATCTTGCTAATGGAGAGTCTTGCCTTGATTTTGATGGGCACTGGTTTTGATGGGTACTAAGATGGTGGTTGCTGAGGGTTGGGGTGACTGTGTCATTTCTTAAAATAAGACAGAAATGAAATTTGCCTCACTATCTCTTCCTTTCCTGAACAACTTCTCTGCAGCATCTGATGCTGTTTGATATAGCATTTTACCCACAGTAGAACTTTTATCAGAATGTGAGTCAGTCCTCTCAAACCCTGTTTTATCAACTAAGTTTA
The DNA here is from genome assembly GCA_006408675.1 of Madoqua kirkii. Lineage (NCBI taxonomy): Eukaryota > Metazoa > Chordata > Mammalia > Artiodactyla > Bovidae > Madoqua > Madoqua kirkii. The sequence continues at coordinate 16,676 of SJYC01131878.1, forward strand.
TGTCATATACAGAAATCTTCATAGCATCTTCACCTGTAGTAGAGTCTATTTCAAAAAACTATTTTTTTTGCTCACACATAAGAAGCAGCTGCTCATCTAGTCAAGCTTACAATGAGATTGCAGCACTTAAGTCACATCTTCAGGCTCTACTTCAAATTCTAATTCTCTTGCTATTTCTGACATCTGCAGTTACTTCCTTCAGTGAAGTTCTAAAACCCTCAATTTCATCCATGAGAGTTGAACCCACTTCTTCCAAACTCCTGTTAATGTCAATATTTTGACATCCTCCCATGAGTCATAAATGTTCTTAATGGCATCTAGAAGGGTGAAACCTTTTCAGAAACTTTTCAATTGCCTTTGTCCAGATCTATCTGAGGAATCACTACCTATGGCAGCTAAAGCATTATGAGATGTATTTCTTAAATAAAAGACTTAAGCTGAAATTACTCCTTGATTCATGAGCTGTAGAATGAATAAGGTGTTAGCAGGCATGAGAACAACATTTATCTCATTGTCCATCTCCGTTAGAGCTTTTGGGTGACTGGTCCATTGCCAGTGAGCAGTAATATTTTGAAAGCAACCTTTGTATCTTTCGGACCAATATGTCTCAAGAACAGGCTTAAAATACTCAGTAAACCATGCAGTAAACAGATGTGCTGTCATCCAGGCTTTGTTGTTCCACTGACAGAGGATAAGGAGAGTGAAAGTGAAAATGTTAGTCTGTCAGTCACGTCCAACTCTGTGACGCCATGGACTGTGGCCCACCGGGCTCCTCTGTCCACAGGATTCTCCCAGGCAAGAAGACTGGAGTAGGTTGCCACTCCCTTCTCCAGGAGCTCTTCCCTACCCAGGCATCGAAACCAGGTCTTCTTCATTGTCATCATAGTCAGATTCTTTACTGTCTGAGCCACCAGGGAAGCCCATTTACAAAGGACAGGTAGAATAGATTTAACCCCATTCTTAAGAGTCCTAGGATTTTCAGAATGCTCAATGAGCATTGGCTTCTTTCTTAAAGTTACCAGCTGCATTAGCCCCTAAAAGAGAGCCAGCTTGTCCCTAGAAACGTTCAAGTCAGGCATTGAATTTTCTCTAACTATGAAAGTCCTAGACGACATCTTCTTCTGCTATAAAGCTGTTTCACTACAGTGGAAATTTGTTGTTTGGTGTAGCCACTTTTATTAGTTGTTTTAACTAGATCTTCTGGATAAGTTTCTGCAGCTTCTACATTAGCACTTGCTAACTCAACTTGCACTTTTATATTTCGGAGACAGCTTTCATTAACCCTCATGATCCAACCTCTGCTAGATTCAGACTTTTCCTTTGCAGCTTCATTCAACTCTCTCAGGCTTCACAAAACAGAAGACTTACAGCCTTGCTCTGAATTAAGCTTTGGCTTCAGGGCATATGTGGCTGGTTTGATCTCCTATCCAAAGCATGAAAATCTTCTCCATATCAGCAGTCAGGCTGTTTCTCTTCCTTATCACTTATGTGTTCACTGGAGCATCACTTTTAATTTCCTCTAAGAACTTCCCCTTTGCATTCACAACTTCAGTAACTGGTATAAGAGGCCTAGCTTTCAGCCTGCCTCAAATTCTGATGCACCTTCTTCACTAAATGTAATCATCTCTAGATTTTGATATGAAGTGAGAGATTCTTCATTTCACCTTAACACTGAGAGGCAAATTGTAAGTTTATCAGCTGGCCTAATTTTCAGTATTATTATGTCTCAGGGGAAGAGAGGCCTGAGGAGAGGGAGAGGGGCAGGAAGCAAGGCAGTCTGAACACATACATTTATCATCTAAGTTTGCCAATCTAGAGTCATGGATTAGTAGTGACATCAAAGATCACTGATCATAGATCATCATAACAAGTGTAATAATAATGAAAAGTTTGAAATATTGCAAAAATTACTGTAATGAGTCACAGAGACAGGCAGTGAGCAAATGCTATTGGAAAAATGGTGCCAACAGACATGCTGAACGCCCAGTTGCCCATGAACTGTCAGTTTGTTAAAGAAAAAAAAAAGAAAAACAAGCAAACCCACAGTACAGAAGCAGACTCGTAGACACAGAAAACAAACTTAATGGTTATCAAAGTAGGAGGTGTTAATTGGGAGTATGGAATTAACAGACGTACATTACCATATATAAAAGACACATGGACCCCAGTGTTCATCACAGCACTGTTTATAATAGCCAGGACATGGAAGCAACCTAGATGTCCATCAACAGATGAATGGATAAGAAAGCTGTGGTACATACACAGAGTGGAATATTACTCAGCCACTAAAAAGAATACATTTGAATCAGTTCTAATGAGGTGGATGAAACTGGAGCCTTTTATACAGAGTAAAGTAAGCCGGAAAGAAAAACACCAATACACATACTAACACATATTATGGAATTTAGAAAGATGGCAATGATAACCCTGTATGAGAGACGGAAAAAGAGACACAGATGTATAGAACAGTCTTTTGGACTCTGTGGGAGAAGGTGAGGGTGGGATGATCAGAGAGGATAGCATTGAAACGTGTATATCATCATATGTGAAACAGATCGCCAGTGCAGGTACGATGCATGAGACAGATGCTCAGGGCTGGTGCACTGGGATGACCCAGAGGGATGGGATGAGGAGGGAGGTGGGAAGGGGGTTCAGGATGGGGAATACATGTACATCCATGGCTGATTCATATCAGTGTATGGCAGAAATCACTACAATATTGTAAAGTAGCCTCCAACTAAAATAAATAAATTTAAAGAATTAAAAATAAAAATTGGGTGGGAGAGAAGAGGGAAGGTGTGAGATGAATGGAGAGAGTAACATGGACGTGAGGGTAACACATGCAAATAGATACAGTAACACATGCAAATACAGTACACATACAAACACATACAGTAACACATGCAAATAGATAGCCAATGGGAATTTGCTGTATGATGCAGGGAACTCAGACTGAGGCTCTGTAATAACCTAAAGGGGTGGGAATAGGTGGGAGGTGGGAGGTAGATTTAAAAGGGAGGGAGCATATGTATACCTATGGTTAATATATGTTGATGTATGACAGAAATCAAACTAATATTGTAAAGCAATCATCAACCAATTAAAAATAAATAAACATTTAAAAATTGAAAAAAACAAAAGTTCACCACATATAAAATAGATAAACAACAAGCACCTACTATATAGCACAGGGGCCAATATTCAATATCTTGTAATAAACTATAATGGAAAAGAATTGAACAAAAGAAAAAACTCATGATGTCTATAAAGCAAAGCACAAGTAAAGTGAGGAAAGTCTGTACCAAGATTTGAGGGAGGGCAGATGTGGCTCGCAACACTTCTTCAGACAATAGTTTCAGAGGTGAGCATCTATACTCAGGGAAAAAGGACAGAAACTCATGACCAGTTTGGGCAGAAGCCAGGCACGTGGTGACAGCTTTGGCAGGTTGGTTGAGAGAGGAACAGGAGGGGACGTGAAGCTTGTTGCAAAAGAAGCTGAAATGTCTTATGGCTCAGTTCATCTACAGTCTACCATGCCTACCACAGATCCATTGAGAAACCACAGCCAAAGGACTCAGAGGTTTCTGCAGTAGATCCTGCCTGCTATAGTTCAGCTTCTTGGGGGAGATTTCACCAAGACAAACTTCTGTAGGAAACCACCGATGAGGCGACGACTGGCATCCGGGCTCGACTGCCCCATACTGGATCTATCATGCTGATGAAGACGACCTACTGCCAAGAGAGAAACTGACCCAAAAAATTCTAGATAAATTCTTGAGGTCAGCCTCATTGCCCTGAAAAATTTCCCTAGCCTTTATCTTAAAAGTGAGCAAAATCTTAAGATATAGAGTATAGATGGGCTTCGGGATGTGCTACCCCCAAACATGGCACCTTGGTGAACAGAATACTCTAAGCTGAAAGACTTTGAGAAAACAGCTGAAGCAGTGAGGTCACTCCGACCTTCCCCCTTGCCCTTCTTCCCTGAAGCAGGTCACTGAACCCTCAGATGAGTGGTTCCCTGGCTACACCCAGACTAAAAGAGCATCCTCATCTCAGAAAACAAAGGGACCCTAAGAAACAGTTTGTGCTGTCTCTCCCAGTTACTAAATTTACATTGTACTCTCTGACTTTTCATATTCCTCCACAACCATCCAGTCTTCATGTAACCCAGCATAGAACTCCTCAGGTCTAACTGTTGCTTTGTGTCTTCATTCCCTTATAAAGGCTCCCACAACTTGTAAAACTTACAAACAAATGTGTATGCTTTTCTTCTCTTAATCTGTCTCTGTCAGTTTAAATGTCCGATTCAGCCACGGACCCTAAGAAGTCAAGAAAACCTTTTTCTTCCCCCACTGTAAAGAAAATGGGTGGCACATGCCCTGAATTGAGGGGAACATCTTTAAAAGTTGCTACTGCTCTAGTCTTCCTTTCAGGGATCACACACCGTATTGAGAGTCCCTTGGACTGCAAGGAAATCAAACTAGCCAATGTTTGAACAAATCAACCCTAAATACTCATTGGAAGGACTGATGCTGAAGCTGAAGCTCCAATACTTTGGCAATCTGATTCGAAGAGCTGACTCACTGGAAAAGACCCTGATGCTGGGAAAGACTGAAGAAAAAAGGAGAAGGGGGCAGCAGAGCATGAGAGGAATAGATAGCACCACCGACTCAATGAACATGAATCTGAGCAAACTCTGGGAGACAGTGAAGGACAGAGGAGCCTGGCATGCTGCAGTCCATGGGGTCACAAAGAGTCGGATACAACTTAGTGACTGAACAGCAGGAACAGCTGCCCTAGTGATACCTGAGCTAGCCAATGGGCACAACTAGAAAGCAATATGGCCACAGCTGCAGATTCAAGGCATCCTCAAATTTGAAAGATGCATCTGTCACAAGGCCCTTGCTGCCCAATACAGAGCTCTGGGCATACTGAAAACGTGAGATCCTTTGGTTGAGGCCCAAGCAGCTGAGGCCCAAGCTTTGGTTGAGGCCCAAGGCAAGACCCAAGACTTGCCTTCTGGCATGGAGCCGCACTTTCACTCTACATGTTGTCACTCCCTTCCCTCGTGTTCTGGAATTGGCCATTTTGAAGCAATTATTGGGGTGGAACGGGGGCTCCCTGTTCCCAAGAGCGACCAAAGGCCATACACCCCTCTCTGAGTATTCTGGAGAACGTGGAGAAGGGAGAGACTTGGACTTGAAAGGATCTGTTGGATACATGCACCTAGACCATTCTATCTGATCTCGAGGGATGAGAGAGCACCCAGATTCACCTGATGGGGTTTAGGTACGGATAAGTGCAAAGGAATCTAAAGCCGCCCTGTTAAGTCAGTTCAACGTACCCTTGACCCCTGAACAACATGGTTTTGAGTTGTACGGGTCCGATAATGCATATATTTTTTTCAAAAAATCTACTGAAAAAATTCTTGGGATTTGCAACAATTTATTTGAAAAATTTGCAGATGAATCATGTAACCCAGAAATATCGAAAAAAATTTAAGAAAATGTTAGGTACATCCCGAATTCATAAAACACGTGTCGATGACGGTCTCTTTTGGGATTTGCTACCATAAAATATACACAAATCTATTATAAAATGTTAAAATTTATCAAAACTTCAGGCACACGTTTACAATACACAGCGCTGTTAACAGTCAAGAGAAATTTAAGCAATGGAAAAAGTCAGTAATACATTATAACTGCGTAAATTTATCCGTAGTCCATACCTACTACTGTAATCATTTCATAGCCAGCTCCTTTTGCAATTGCCATGAGCTCAAGACATGCAGGTATCCACTTAAAACACCATGAGATATTAATCATCTCTGTGGGTGTGGTTTGTTTTTCCGAAAAACTGTGTGTTGAAATAAAGCCCTTGCTGCCCAATACAGAGCTCTGGGCATACTGAAACGTGAGATCCTTTGGTTGAGGCCCAAGCAGCTGAGGCCCAAGCTTTGGTTGAGGCCCAAGGCAAGACCCAAGACTTGCCTTCTGGCATGGAGCCGCACTTTCACTCTACATGTTGTCACTCCCTTCCCTCGTGTTCTGGAATTGGCCATTTTGAAGCAATTATTGGGGTGGAACGGGGGCTCCCTGTTCCCAAGAGCGACCAAAGGCCATACACCCCTCTCTGAGTATTCTGGAGAACGTGGAGAAGGGAGAGACTTGGACTTGAAAGGATCTGTTGGATACATGCACCTAGACCATTCTATCTGATCTCGAGGGATGAGAGAGCACCCAGATTCACCTGATGGGGTTTAGGTACGGATAAGTGCAAAGGAATCTAAAGCCGCCCTGTTAAGTCAGTTCAACGTACCCTTGACCCCTGAACAACATGGTTTTGAGTTGTACGGGTCCGATAATGCATATATTTTTTTCAAAAAATCTACTGAAAAAATTCTTGGGATTTGCAACAATTTATTTGAAAAATTTGCAGATGAATCATGTAACCCAGAAATATCGAAAAAAATTTAAGAAAATGTTAGGTACATCCCGAATTCATAAAACACGTGTCGATGACGGTCTCTTTTGGGATTTGCTACCATAAAATATACACAAATCTATTATAAAATGTTAAAATTTATCAAAACTTCAGGCACACGTTTACAATACACAGCGCTGTTAACAGTCAAGAGAAATTTAAGCAATGGAAAAAGTCAGTAATACATTATAACTGCGTAAATTTATCCGTAGTCCATACCTACTACTGTAATCATTTCATAGCCAGCTCCTTTTGCAATTGCCATGAGCTCAAGACATGCAGGTATCCACTTAAAACACCATGAGATATTAATCATCTCTGTGGGTGTGGTTTGTTTTTCCGAAAAACTGTGTGTTGAAATAATAAGCCATCTCCCATGGTTTTCATGCATTTTTCATTGTGCTTAGTGCAATATTGTAAACCTTGAATGGCACCACGAACCAAACCATACCACTAGTGATGCTGGAAGTGCTCCCAAGAAGCAGAGAAAAGCCACGGCATTGCAACAAAAAACTGAACTGCTTGGTATTTGCTATAGGTTGATGGACAGGGAGGCCTGGCGTGCTGCGGTTCATGGGGTCACAAAGAGTCGGACACGACTGAGCAACTGAACTGATCTGAGGTCTGCAGCTGTAGCTCCCCACCATTTCAAGATAAATGAATCCATCCTAAGGACTACTGCTTTTTTAAAAAAGGAAACTGGTGAAGCTGTCCTTGCAGGTATACCAACAGGCCTGAAAACCTTGCACTTTTTGTTAAACACTGTATCTGATTTTGAAAAATGCAGCTTCAATGTAGATGCAGGATTGCTCTGAGAAAGGTATACCAAAAGCCCCTCTATATGATTCACGGGAAAGCAAAGTCTTTCTGCAACAACCTAAAGCAAAAGGAAGGTGAAGAATCTAAAGCTGGAGAATGTAAGGTCAGCAAAGAAAGGTCTGATAATTTTAAGACAGAGATTTGGCTTTTAAAACGTCAAGATAGGAGGAGAAGCAGCTTGTACCCACCAGGGGGCAGCAGATGAGTTCCAGATACCATGTATTAAAATCACTGAGGAGGGGGGTATCTGCCTGAAGAGCTTTTGAATCCAGACAACAGTGCCCTGTTCTGCCGGAGAGGGCAATGGCACCCTACTCCAGTACTCTTGCTTGGCAAATCCCATGGACAGAGAAACCTGGTGGGCTGCAGTCCATGGGGTCGCTAGGAGTCGGACACGACTGAGCGACTTCACTTTCACTTTTCACTTGCATGCATTGGAAAAGGAAATGGCAACCCACCCCAGTGTTCTTGCCTGGAGAATCCCAGGGACGGGGGAGCCTGGTGGACTGCTGTCTATGGGGTTGCACGGAGTCGGACACAACTGAAGCGACTTAGCATTCTGCCAGAAATATGTGAAAAAAGACATTTATTAGTAAGGAAGACAAGCAAGCACCAGGATTGAAGGCAGGGACGTCAGGATTGACTGATGGACGATCAGTCGTGTCCGACTCATTGTGACCCCATGGACTTTATAGTCCATGGAATTCTCCAGGCCAGAATATTGGAGTGGGTAGACTTTCTCTTCTCCAGGGGATCTTCCCAACCCAGGGATCGAATCCAGGTCTCCCGCATTGCGGGTGGATTCTTTACCAGCTGAATCACAAGGGAAGCCCAAGAACACTGGAGTGGGTAGCCTATTCCTTCTCCAGCGGATCTTCTCGACCCAGGAATCGAACCAAGGTCTCCTGCACTGCGGGTGGATTCTTTACCAACTGAACTATCAGGGAAGCATTAAAATGTCAAGACAAGAGGAGAAGCAGTTGGTACCCACCAGGGGGCAGCAGATGAGTTCCAGAGACCATGTAGAAAAGCACTGAGGAGAGGGATATCTGCCTGAAGGGGTTTTTAATACAGTTAAACGTGCCCTATCCTGACAGAAATATGTGGAAAAAAGACATTTATTAGTAAGGAAGAGAAGCAAGCACCAGAATTGAAGGCAGGGATGGATAAGCTAACTCTACTCTTTTCTTCAAATGCAGTCAAGTTTATGATCTGGACTGCCCTTGTCTATAAAGATGCTAACTCCTGAACCCTGAGTGTGTTAGTCGCTCAATTGCGTCTGACTCTTTGCGACCCTATGGATTGTAGCCCTCCAGGTTCCTCTGTCCTTGGGATTTACCAGGCAAGAATACTGGAGTGGGTTGCCATTTCTTTCTCCAGGGGATCTTCCCAACCCAGAGATCAAACACGGGTCTGCGGCATTGCAGACAGATTCTTAGCCATCTGAGCCACAAGGCAAGCCTTGAAGGGAAAAGATAAACACCAGCTGCTGGTCTTTTGATTGTACAACAAGAAGGCCTGAAGAACCAGAATTCTTTTCCTGGATTGGGTCAATCGATGCTTTGTCTCTGAGGTCAGGAAATATTTGGCTGTTAAAGGACTGCCTTTTAAAATCGTTTTGACCTTGGACAATATCCCCTGGCCACCCAGAACTCCAGCTGTTCAACACTGAAGGCGTTAAAGTGATTCAAGTGCCCCCAAACAATATATCTCTAGGTCAGCCTCTAGATCAGGGGGTCATAAGGACCTTTAAGGCTCATTACACACAGTCCTCTATGGAAAGGACTGTCAACACTATGGAAGAGAACTCCAATAGAGAGGACATCGTTAAAGTCTGAAAGGATTACACTATTGAAGATGTCATTTTTGTTGTAGAAAAAGCCATGAAAATCATCAAGCCTGAAACAATAAGCTTCTGCCGGAGCAAACTCTCCAGATGTTGTGTATGACTTCACAGGATTTATGACAGAGCCCATCAAGGAAAGAGATTGTGCATGCCACACACACACACACACACACACACACACACACACACACACAGCAGGTGATAAAGATTTCAAGATACAGATCTTGGAGAAATTCAAGTGCTAATAGACACCACACCAGAGGAATTCACAGAAGACTACTTGATGGAGATGAGAGCTTCCCAACCAGTGCCTGACAACGAGGAGGAAGAAGATGTAGAAGAATCAGAGTCAGAAAACAAACTGACATTAGACAATCTGGCGGAAGTGTTCTGACTCCTCTAGACAACTTTTGACTTCTTTTATAACAAGGATTCTTCTATGAGGCAGGCCTTGAAACTAAAGCAAATGGTGGAAGAAGGGTTGGTACAGTATAGAAACATTTTTGGAAAAATGAAAAAGCAAAAAACTCAGAGATCGTGAGGTGTTTCCATAATGTTACACCATGTGTGCCTGCCTCTCCTGCCTTCCCTTCCACTTCCTTCACCTCTGCTGCCCCGGAGACAGAGAGACCAACTCCTCCTTTTCCTCCTCTTCTCCAACCTACTCAACACGAAGACGAGCATGAAAACCTTCATGATGACCTACATCCATTTTAGCAAAGAATCATCATGCCTTATGCTTATAAAACACATCTGATGTGTATGCGTCCTGAGTGTCTTCATGTGAAAATCTAACTGTATGACAAGAAAGATATGGAGACGTTTTTGTGCTAATCTCATCTCCTAAGTATGCATGATATAGAATATTGCGGGCAAGATGTAGTGCACTGGATAGCCTGTCCTTAAATAGCCATAAGATGAGCAATATTCAATATAAGATTATTAGTGTGTTAGTTTTCTTACTGTTTCACAACTTGTCTCTTAAAGAATTACATTATTGCACTGTATGAGTCTCTCACTCTCTTGTAAATAGAGAAACTGCATAAGAGCCTGTTATCAGAGGTGTTTTTCTTTTTAAGTAAAAATGCTTCCAAAACTGTATTAAGAATATGACTGTAATACTGTATGCCACAAAAAGTTTCTCAAAGTTCATTCATTAGTGTATAGGCTAAACAACGATGAAACAATCATATCAATTACATGAGGCTACCATAATGCAATGATATTGCTGCTGCTTCATTATCGGTGCATTAGTCATCATAACTGTAAATAAATATGAATTTCTTTTTCACATTATTTTTTTCATTTTTTTAATTGAAGGATAATTGCTTTACAGCGTTTTGTTGTTTTCTGTCAAACCTCAACCTGAAGCAGCCATAGGTATACATATATCCCCTCTCTTTTGAACTTCCCTCCCTTCTCCTCCCCATCCCACCCCTCTAGGTTCATACAGAGCCTCGACTTGAGTTTCTTAGCCATACAGCAAATTCCCATTGGCTATCTATTTTACATATGGTAATCTAAGTTTCCATGTTACTCTTTCCATACATCTCACCCTCTCCTCACCCCTACCCAAGTCCACAAGTCTGTTCTCTATGTCTGTTTCTCCACTGCTGCCCTGTAAGTAAACTCTTCAGTACCATTTCTCTAGATCCCATATATACACATTAGAATATGATATTTGGGAAGTCACAGAGCTGAGGGTCTGCTGGGGCAGAGCCTAGGGCATGCAGATCTGGAAGGCCTGGTTCGGGTGCTTCTCCAGGACCGCGAGGGCTTCCTTGGCGTCCTGGAATTTACCCCACTCATCTTGGGATGGTCAACCCCTACCCAAGTCCACAAGTCTATTCTCTATGTCTGTTTCTCCACTGCTGCCCTGTAAGTAAACTCTTCAGTACCATTTCTCTAGATCCCATATATACGCATTAGAATATGATATTTGGGAAGTCACAGAGCTGAGGGTCTGCTGGGGCAGAGCCTAGGGCATGCAGATCTGGAAGGCCTGGTTCGGGTGCTTCTCCAGGACCGCGAGGGCTTCCTTGGCGTCCTGGAATTTACCCCACTCATCTTGGGATGGTCTGGGCATGCCAGAAGAGGGCGTGGCCACCACAGTGGTTTTGCATTTTCAAGAGACGCTGGGATCTCTGGAGTTTCTCCTCAAACATTTTGCGGAAAAATTTGGCTCACCCCCGCCGGAGCCACATCGTTGCCCCGGAGAAGCCCAGAGAGAGGCAGATTCTTTGCCAGCTGAGCCACAAGGGAAGCCCAAGAAGACTAGAGTGGGTAGCCTATCCCGTCTCCAGAGGATCTTCCCGACCCAGAAATCGAGCTGCGGTCTCCTGCATCGGAGGAGGATTCTTTACCAACTGAGCTACCAGGGAAGACCCTGCATTATTTGTTACTGAACCTCTCTGGGTGTCCCTCAATGTGGAGAAACTTTTCATCTTTAACCTAGATGTTTTATCATTGGTGCTGTATAGATGGAGAAGTCTTGAGGCTACTGTAAAAATAAAACTGAAAACCAGAAGCAGGAGGCTTAGGTTCAACTCCTGAGAACATCAGAGAACTCCTGAATCCAGGGAACATTAATCGATAGGAGCTCATCAAACGCCTCCATACCTACACTGAACCCAAGCACCACCCAAGGGCCAACAAGTTCCAGAGCAAGACATGCCACGGAAACTCTCCAGCAACACAGGAACACACTCCTGAGCTTCAATATACAGGCAGCTCAAGTTACTCCAAAATCATAGACATCTCATAACTCATTACTGGACACTTCATTGCATTCCAGAGAGAAGAAATCCAGCTCTACCAGCCAGAACTCCGACACAAGCTTCCCTAACCAAGAAACCTTGACAAGCCACTGATTCAACCCCACCCACAGTGAGGAAAACTCCATAATAAAGAGAACTCCACAAATCCCCAGAATACAGAACGGCCACCCCAAACACAGCAATATAACCAAAATGAAGAGACAGAGGAATACCCAGCAGATAAAGGAACAGGAGAAATGCCCACCAAACCCAACAAAAGAGAAAGAGATAGGGAATCTACCTGAGAAAGAATTCCGAACAATGATACTGAAAATGATCCAAAATCTTGAAAGCAAAATAGAATATGATATTTATCTTTCTCTTTCTGACTCACTTCACTCTGTATAACAAATTCTAGGTTCATCCACCTCATAAGAACTGACTCAAAGGCATTCCTTTTTATGGCTGAGTAATATTCCACACACGGACATCACCAGATGGTCAACACCAAAATCAGATTGATTACATTCTTTGCAGCCAAAGATGGAGAAGCTCTATACAGTCAGCAAAAACAAGACCGGGAGCTGACTGTGGCTTGGATCATGAACTCCTTATTGCCACATTCAGACTGAAATTGAAGACAGTGGAGAAAACCACTTGACCATTCAGGTATGACAATGAAGAGACAGAGGAATACCCAGCAGGTAAAGGAACAGGAGAAATGCCCACCAAACCAAACAAAAGAGGAAGAGATAGGGAATCTATCCGAGAAAGAATTCCAAATATTGATAGTGAAAATGATCCAAAACCTGGAAATCAAAATGGATTCACAGATAAATAGCCTGGAGACAAGGATTGAGGAGATTCAAGAAAGGTTTAACAAGGACCTAGAAGAAATAAAAGAATCAATATATAATGAATAATGTAATAATTGACATCAGAAACACTCTGAAGTTGAAGCCACTCAGTCGTGTCCAGCTCTTTGTGACCCTGTGGACTGTAACCTACTAGGCTTCTCTGTGCATGGGATTCTCCAGGCAAGAATATTGGAGTGGATTGCCATTTCCTTCTTCAGAGGATCTTCCTGACCTAGGCATCGAACCCAGGTCTCCTGCATTGGAGGCAGACAATTTAACCTCTGAGCTACAAGGCAAATAGTAGAATATTGGAGGCAGAAGATAGGATTAGTGAAATAGAAGATAGAATGGTAGAAATAAATGGATCAGAAAAGAAAAACGAATTAAAAGAAATGAGGACAATTTCAGAGACCTCCAGGACAATATGAAACACTCCGACATTTGAATTATAGGAGTCCCAGAAGAAGACACAAGAAAGACCACGAGAAAATATTTGAGGAGATAATAGTTGAAAACTTCCCTAAAATGGGGAAGGAAATAATCACCCAGCTCCAAGAAATACAGAGAGTCCCAGATAGGATAAACCCAAGGCAAAACTCCCCAAGACACATACTAATCAAATTAACAAAGATCAAACACAAAGAACAAAGCAGCAAGGGAAAAATAACATACAAGGGGATTCCCATAAGGATAACCGCTGATCTTTCAAGAGAAACTCTTCAGACCAGGAGAGAATGGCAAAACATACTTAAAGTGATGAAAGAAAATAGCCTACAGCCCAGACTACTGTACCCAGCAAGGATCTCATTCAAATATGAAGGAGAAATAAAAAGCTTTCCAGACAAGCAAAAGTTAAGAGAACTCAACACCACCAAACCAGCTCTCCAACAAATGCTAAAGGATAATCAAGAAACACAAAAAGGGTGTGTAAACCCAAACCCCAAAACAATAAAGTAAATGGCAACGGAATCATACTTATCAATAATTACCTTAAACGTAAATGGGTTCAATGCCCCACCAAAAGGCAAAGACTGGATGAATGGCTACAAAAACAAGATCCCTATATATGCTACCCACAAGAGACCCCCTTCAAAACAAGGGACACGGATGGACTGAAAGTGAAGGGCTGGGAAAAGATATTCCATGCAAATAGAGACCAAAAGAAAGCAGGAGTAGCGATATTCAAATCCGATAAAATAGATTTTAAAATAAAGGTTGTGAAAAGAGACAAAGAAGGCCACTACATAATGATCAAAGGATCAATCCAAGAAGAAGATATAACAATTATAAATATATATATGCACCCAATATAGGAGCACCACAATATGTAAGACAAATGCTAACGAGTACGAAAGGGGAAATTAACAATAACACAATAAAAGTGGGAGACTTTAATATCCCACTCACAACTATGGACAGATCAACTAAACAGAAAATTTACAAAGAAACAAAAACTTTAAACGATACAATAGACTGGTTAGACCTAATTGATATCTATAGGACATTTTACCCCAAAACAATCAATTTCACCTCTTTCTCAAGTGCTCACACAACCTTCTCCAGGATAGATCACATCCTGGGCCATAAATCTAACCTTGATAAATTCAAAAAAATCGAAATCATTCCAAGCATCTTCTCTGACCATAACGCATTAAGATTAGATCTCAATTACAGGAGAAAAACTATCTAAAATTCCATCATTTGGAGGCT
>SJYC01131884.1:0-12690 GCA_006408675.1 Madoqua kirkii
AGCTCTATCACAATGAGTTACCTCTACAGTGGAGGGGGGAAATAATGAGGCAGGGGGAGATAATGAACCTGAAATTTTGTCATGGTGGTTAGTGATTAAGACTTGGTTTTACTGCAAGGAGAAACTAACATATCTAAATACCTGCTGAACCAACCACTGTAAGCACTTTATATGTATATATATGTTTCATCGTGTTTTAAAATCAGTGACCCAGAAGGTAATTATGTATCTTCATTTTATACTTGCAAAACAAATTCAGAGAGGGTGAATGTGGCTGAGCCAGAATTAGGATGCAGGTGCCTGATTCCAGAGCCTTGTCCTTTTCACTAGATCATCCTGCCTTCAAAGTCTGGTCTTAAAATAATTTGTTCTCCTTAACTTTTCCTTGAGGATATTCTAGGTAGATTTCAGAGAAAGCCAGCATATTTGATTTTCTAAGAAATTGTGGTCTTTTCTAATAACCAGATTAATGACAAAGGCAAACATCACCATTAAAATGAGAGTCCTAATCCACGTTGGTAGGAATGAAAGTGGGTTAAATGCTATTAATTGTTGTGAATTGCTATGAATTGCTTCCTCCTCTTGCAGGAGGTACCTCGTAGTAGAGTTTGAACCGAAACTCTACTGTGATACCCTGCCTGTCATTGTGTAAATTGTGCTTTTGTCTTTCTGTGATGTGGAGTACACTTCATATGCTATCTTTCATCACCAGAATTCCTCCCTGTAAGGGTGTAAATGAGGAAACCCAAAAGGCTCTGGACCGCTCTCTCCTTGACTGCACTTTCCGATTACAAGGCAGAAATAACCGCACGTGGGTGGCAGAGCTAGTGTTTGCAAATTGCCCACTTAATGGCACTTCTACCAGGGAACAAGGTGAGATGCTTCACACACTTTTGTCTTTGCATATTTCTATTTCTGTTTTTTGGGGTTTTTTTTTTAGTATTGATTCCTATTAATCTTCTCTCTTAATCTTGTAGGACCATCCCGGCATGTTTATCTGACATATGAAAACCTGTTATCTGACCCGTTGGTGGTAGAAAAGTGGTTGAAATGTTCCTTAATGATTGGAATAGCATTGCACGGTTATATGAGTGTGTGTTGGAATTTGCACGTTCTCTACCAGGTACAAGTGATCATCTTGTGGGGGAGGGCAGGTATCCTTCCCTGTGCTAGTGCCTTTGAAGGAAGTAAAACATGTGCATTGTTAAAAAAAAAAATCCTGAGTAAAAAGTTTTCTGTTTTACCTCAGACTTAGTTTCCTTCCCCAGGAGATAGCTACTGTTACGATTTGTATATTCAGAAATATTTACACAAAGGTATACAAGATTATAGTAGTGCTTATTGAGAATTTATTAGGTGCCATACATGTAATAACCACTTTGCTTGTATTAACTCATTCATTCCTCACAAGTAACCCTATGAGGGAAGTAATTTACCGTTCGTCGTGTCAGAAATGAAGACAACAAATCAGAGACTTAAGAAACTGCTGAAGTTCACATGGCTAGTAAAAGACAGGGCTGGAATTGGAACCCCTGAACCACTGTGCTTCAGTACATCTCCCCCACTGCCCAGCCCTGCCCCTGTCTGTCCAAATGGAAATTTGAGCCTACTAACTATTTATGCTGTTGATCTTTTTTTGTTTTCTTTCTCTTTCTTTATAACCTAGTTTAAAAAAAGAGAGAGAGACCTTTCTATCTAGGCATATAATATTACCAAGATCTCTTCTTTTTCACATATATATTTTAAAGTTTTGCATGTATAATGTTAAATTCCTTTTTGTTTTCTTTCTGTTTAGACATACCCACTCATCTAAACATTTTCTCAGAAGTCCGTGTTTATAATTACAGAAAACTTATCTTGTGTTACGGAACCACCAAGGGAAGTTCAGTAAGTTTATGAATTACGTAAAACTAAAGTTCTTTCATAAGTCTTTTTAAAAAATCAAGAACTCAACAATTATGAAAACTTTCTTGAAATAATTGAGGCTACAAGTAAAAATTAGGGATAAAATGATATTTTTAAATACTTTGTTATAGTATTTTGTAATGGTTAACTCTTAAAAATTGAAAACAAAAATTATACCCTCTTCAGAGTTTGTATTCATAAAGAGTTTTGGCAACGTAATGTACTTTTGGTATTTGTGTTTCTTTCTTCACTGATTTCAAATCTACTTAGCAGCGTGATTACTATAATGAAGATTATGTACAAATGGTCTTGAACAGTACGGTATGTCTACGCTTTTAGTCACATGATTGTTAACATTATTTGATCCTGTATTAATCTTGAAGGTATTCCCCATAATCTGTAGTTCTTATTTTTTCCCCACCCCATACGTAAAGTCCTAGAAATTTAGTATACAAATTTCAGCTATCTAGTTTCTTTCTGAACTCTTCCACATAAAGTAATATCAGAAATTTAGTAGAAGTGGGCTAACACACACACTCAGTGAATGTACTGATCCATAGTGACAGCACATCTGGAATTTACAGAGTCTAATCTTAACAAGTTGCTTCCCCAAAAGACCTCATTTAGATCTTTGGCATTTTGCCTTAGTGTTTAAAGATTATTTTTTCTTCTCCTTGTATCTTCCTTTCTTGGTTTCTGAAACATAATCTTTTTGATTTAGATTAGTATCCAGTGGAATTCCATACATCAGAAGTTTCACATTTCTTTGGGAACTGTGGGTCCAAACTCAGGATGCAGTAACTGTCACAATACCATTCTCCATCAGCTTCAAGAAATGTTCAACAAAACACCAAATGTGGTTCAGTTATTACAGGTAATTAACTTTATTTTCTGTTTAAAAATAATACTCAGTGTGTCATATGAAACTCCTCAAAAAATCATGTGGACTTAACTCATCTTTAATGATGAAAGTTTTTACAGAATGTGCCAAAAGGAGATTCTCATTTGTGATGATTTTTACCTTGAAGATTCTGAGGTTTTAGCATCTGCACAGAAACTGGCTGCTCTCACTGTGTTTGTTCCTTGTAGGTACTGTTTGATACTCAGGCACCATTGAATGCCATCAACAAACTGCCCACTGTGCCGATGTTGGGCTTGACCCAGAGAACCAACACTGCCTACCAGTGCTTCTCCATCCTGCCACAGTCGTCCACCCACATCCGACTGGCCTTCAGGAACATGTATTGCATTGATATTTACTGCCGAAGTCGAGGTGTTGTGGCAATACGGGATGGGGCCTATAGTCTTTTCGATAATAGCAAATTAGTTGAAGGTTTTTATCCTGCACCAGGACTCAAGGTAATGGACTTTAGTGTTGCAGAATTACTAAATATAAATGGGATCCCTAAAACAATTCCTTTGAGAGGGAAATAGTGAGGGAAAGCAACAATTTCCTGTTTAAATGTAATGAGTAGCCATGTTACTACTCCCTATAGTAGTAACTACTTCTAGTGGTAATTTATCATCTCTGTAGCTTTATTCTGAAGGAGCTAGTTCTGTGCCTATGTATATGAAATGATAAAATGTCCTTTTATTTCCTTACAATTAATGAGTAAGGTGGAAGGTACTCAAAAGAGAGTCCTATTCGCTATTCGGAGTTTCAGGGAACTTTAAAAGTAGTCTTGATCAGTGAATATCGAGAAGCTTTGAGCATCAGTTCAACTGTGAAATATTTTTTTAATGTAGAGTCCTACGCCACAACCCCTGGAGATATTGGTATGATAGCTCAATTGTGTATTCTTATAGTTTAGAGTCTAATAGTTTATATTGAAAATCCCACTCTTGCTGTTCTCCTACTCTGTATAGTTCACACCTTTACCTCTGAATAGCATTCTTTCATTGCTCTTTGTTGACTTCTTCAGTTCAGTCGCTCAGTCATGTCAGACTCTTTGCAACCCCATGAATCACAGCATACCAGACCTCCCTGTCCATCACCAACTCTCGGAGTTTACTCAGACTCATGTCCATCGAATCAGTGATGCCATCCAGCCATCACATCCTCTGTTGTCCCCTGTTGACTTCTTAGTTAAGGGCATTATCTGACTCTAATGAAAGATGAGGATTTAATTGTTTTTTAGTTCTTTCTTGTATGCCCCTTCCACTTTCCAGGCTACTCTCAGTACACATTTGCCTTCTTTCCCTCCAGCCTTGCAATATGGTTAGGGTAGCAGTTTCAATTAGATAATTTTTCAGTGTTCACATTATTATGAATATTATTACACTATTCTACCAAGTTTACTATGATTACTTTTCCTTTCTTGCTCAACATTTTATTTTCCTGGGAATTATTAATTTTTTAAAAACTCATAATTATAATTATTAGCTCTCTCTGTATTTACCATTAACAGCCTTAAAGTGTCTCCCATGTATGTAACTCTCCCCTTGGTATGTTCACAAATCAGATACCTTATCAGTTTCATCTTGAAGCTATTTCTTCCACAGTCTCTGACCTCTAAACACTCCAGACCTTTTGCCTAATTTTGATTTAGGGATCTGCAAAAATGGTGGTGAAGCGGGAGAGTCCTTCATTTCTCTTGTATTGCTTGCCCTGTAACTTGGACCCCACTTCTTTTTCTTGGTTTACTTCATTGTTTTGGTGGAATACTCTACGTTGCTCCCTGGGAGAAGATATATGGAAGGTTAATTTGAGACCTTGTGTGTTGCCAAGTGTCTTTAGTTAACCTCATCTAGTTGAGGGAGGGGCTTGATGTGGAATTCCAGGTTGCAGTCATTTTCTGTAAGAATTTTGAAAGCATTGTTCCACTGTCCCCTAGCTTCTATTGTGACCATTGAGACGTTTAATCCCTTTCACTTGTTCAATCTTACGTGAACAAGTAGACTCTTCAGTCTGGAAACTTACATCCTTCTCTTCTAGGGAACTTCCTTATGCTATTCCTCAAGTCTTTTTCTTTGTGTTCTCTGTGAGCTCTTTTTGGTACCCCCACTATTCTGAGGTCGGGGATCCTGGACATATCCTCTGATTTTCTTATCTTTTCTGTTTTTTTATCTCTTTGTTTCTAGGAGATTTCCTCATTTTCCCTCCTAATCCTTTTATTTTTTCATTTCCATCAAGAGCTTTTTTTGCCATCTTTTTTAGAAAAAAATCAAGAGCTCTTTTTGTTTCTCAAAGTTCATTTTATGACATCTGTTCTATATAGCTACATTGTCCTCTCTTGAAGGTGAGACTTGTTGACTGTGATCTTCACTGCAGGAAGATCTGCTTGGGCCATTTCATTGAGTGTAACTCCCAGTGTCAGTAGCTTTAGATCTCTTTGTTGGGCCAGTGTGAGGACCAAGAGAAGAATATCAAAACTCTGCATAGCTGTTGTGCATTGGCTCCCAATTTTTGGCAAATAAGAGAAGGAAACTGGGATTCTCAGCATTCAATATGGAAACTTTAATCTTTGTTTTTAATATGGTACCCCAGCTCTCAATTCATCCTAGAGTCCCCCAAATCAGAGACCTTCTGCCAAGTGGTAGAGGTTAGCTTCATTCAGTGGGAGGACAGAGGCTCTGGAGGGTTTCATTGTCTCGGAAAGAGAAGATCACCCAGTCCTTCTGCTTTTAGTCTCTTTCATTCTCATTTCCAGAGGGGTCTGATGCTGTCAGTTCCTGTGTATCTTGGAGATCTGGGTGGAAATAGCTTTGCTTCTTGGCTTTCCCAACTGCTTGCTTAGGAAACGACTTCCTCACATTGGATAGTTCAGTTACCGTTCAGCCATCTGCTCTGCAGCCTCCGAGAATTTATTGCTATTTCTCTCTTATCCCATTCTTTTTGTCTTTGTGACTTTTGCTTAAAAAATATTTTAGGAGTTTCAGGGGGTTGTTGAGAGAAGATGAAATGAGTATTGTGAACAATCTATTACCTTTAATTAGAAGTCAGACTTAGTACCTTTAAAAGCTTTTCAGTAATTCTGATAAGCTTATAATCTATATTTTTGAAGATTGGGCAGGTAGAGGGTATTAAAAAGAATCTGTGATTAAGACACAAATTCTGGTAGCCTCGCCTAATTTTTGATGACATACTCTATAAAACACACCCTTATCCCATTCTTGATAGTTCAAGATTGTTACATAAAAAGGAAAAAGATGGCTTCGTTTCTTTATTCAGTTTTCCTCTTTCATATTTGCTGGCTTAAAAAGTGAGAACTCTCACCAAATAGGAAATTTTCCACATCATTGAAGTTGTTTACATGCCTACCATGCAACTTTTTATTCTTTTTCACATTTCTGATTCAGAAATTAATAAAATATTTTGACCAGGATGTACTTCTTTCTTTAACTTTTGTTTACATAACAGCACTTAGATTTTTTTATTGTTGTGTTTAACCATTTTCCTCAATTTTCCCTGTTTCCTTCAAAACGATGACTGTCTCTTCTAGGTTGGCCTGATGATGGTGGCCATATGTCAAACTTGTATTTCAGAGATGGACATATGTTTGTTTCTACTAACATATGCTAAATGATTAAGAATATCTTACTAAAGTTAGGTAAAATAATCTAAATTTTACCTGTTTATATCCATAGACATTCCTGAATATGTTTGTTGACAGCAATCAGGATGCTCGAAGAAGGTCTGTAAATGAGGATGATAATCCCCCTTCTCCCATTGGAGGAGATATGATGGATTCTTTAATCTCACAACTCCAACCACCACCACAACAGGTGACGTCTAACTGATATTGCACATGGCATCACATTTCTGTTACTTAACAGGTTCTACAGGTGTCTGCACTTCTGTGTTAAAAGGCGAGGAGGTCCTTGGTGGACCCAAGACCACCATATGAAAAATAATGACAAAGGGAGACAGGGGGAGGCTTCCAGTGAAGGGAAGGAAATAGTACCAGAGACAGCATTAACTATAGATTCATGCACTTAAAATAATGTCGGATGATCACCCATGAGGTCATAAAAGATGATGTCCAAATGGCCAGTAAGCACAGAAAAGGTGAACATTGTCATCTGGCACCACAGAATTATACATTAAAGCCATGGTGAGTTAATACCCCATACCCACAAAAATGGCTTTAAGGAAAAAAATTAGTAATCCTTACCAACATTTGGTATCAGGACCCCTGAGAAATGCTCACTTACTACTAGAAGGTGTATAAAATGGTACAGCTACCTTGCAGTGGTGTTTAGCAGTATTCAGAGTGCTAAAGCTGAACATTATGCATGCCTGTGATTTAATAGTTTTACTTTAGGTATATGCACAACAGAAATGCAGCCAGAGAATACAAGAATGTTCATAGCAACATTATTTATGCAAAAAATAATAAACAACCCAAATAACCGACAACAGAAGAATGAGTGAGTAAACTGGAATACACAGAAATACTTCACAGAAAAGAAAAATGCTGTTGCTCCATGCAACAAAACAACGGTTTTCACTGACGGTGTTGAACAAAAGAAGCCAGACACTAAAGAGTACATTCAGTATTTATATGAGATGCAAAACCAAGCTTGAGTGATGGAAGTCAGAGTACTGCTTTTCTTTTGGGAGGCGATAAAGAGATTTGGAAGGAGGGAGGCCTCTGGGGTTCTGGTAATGTCCTTCAGTATCTTGACTTAAGTGGCAGTTACATTTATAAACCCTCATCAGACTATGCATTTGTGTGCTTTGTTGTATGTGACTCATACTCGAGTTAAAAAAATACACTAGGAAGAGTTGTCCTAGGATTGTTGTTACTGGAGATGAAGGTGAAGGTGAGTAGGGACCAGGCTGAACTATCGTATTTCACTGACTCTAAAGTGCCGCCAATGTAAGGTGCACTGGTTTTATGTCCTGCCTGAAATAGCGCTGCCAGTTAGACTGCAGCATGCCATGAATTGGAAGACATACCATAATTTCATATATGTTAAAATGTGGAGGGAGTTGATCTTAGAATCAGTGAAATGGTAGATAAATAAAACTGATAAATCAGTGATTTGGTAGATAAAATGAGCGAAAAAAAAGATCTTGAGGGATAAAGTAGTGGTACTGCAAAGTTGGGAATGGGGACGTTGCTATTTTTAAAACACTTTGAAAGGGAGCTTTTTAAAATTTGCAATACTGGTATGAATTTGGGGCATTTTCACACCTTACCTTTCCTATTTGATAACCAGTGACATGTAAATGTTAATTAACACTGTAGCTCTTGATTGCGGAAAGCTACGCCCACACATACTACATGGTTGGCCATTTTACCAACAAGGAATTTTCTTTTTTCAGCCATTTCCAAAGCAGCCAGGATCATCAGGTGCTTATCCTCTTACTTCACCCCCTACATCTTACCACAGCACAGTCAACCAGTCTCCCTCTATGATGCATACACAGTCTCCAGGTAAGATACTAACTCTTGTCATGTGCAACTTTCAGATCCCAAATAGACACACATACAATGAGAAATCCTACACATGTAGCCTGAGACTTCAGAGAGAACTCCTTTGCTAGTCTATGGCCAGATATTTGCTATTCATTCATGATTGCAGGGTTGTGAAATCTGTGTTTGTGACTCAGGAGTACTTTTAAAAGGTTTGAATTAAGTGATAGGGTTGTCACCCGGAACCACACTCATGGTGCAACTCCAGGAATCACAGCATGGTCTGTGTCACAGCATGATCTATGTCAGAGGTTGACACACTCAGGCCTGTGGGCCATGTCCTACCCACCACCTGCTTTTGTAAATAGTTTCATGGGAACACAACCACACCCATGTATGTAGTGTGTGTGACTGCTTTCCTGCTGCGATGACTGCTTACAGAAAAGCTCCCTTACAGAAGGAGCTGACAGAGCCCCGGTGTATGTGAACGGTGCCCCACCCTCAGAGTCAAGCAGGGCACAATCTGCTTGTACGAACAAGATGGCTCTGTGGGCAGCCTCATGAAGTGCACTGTAAAAATTGCTGGAGAATGCCAGATTTAGACTTTCAACTGAAATGTTAAAACAGTATGTTTTAAGCACTTGCTGTGTGTCTAATACTGCTGGGTGCTGGGGATTCAGCAGTGAGCCCAATAACAGCCCTGTTCCTCAAGCTTACCCTGCTAGCTCAAGCTAGCAAGGAGGACTGGTATGAGATTTGGGGGTAGATGAGCTCTTGCGTGCTCATCAGAGTTGGTAGCACCCCTGATGAAGACTTGGTTCCCAAAGGCTGAGCTGGTGGGGGACTCAGCCCCTGTGAAGTTCCAACAGTAGATAGTGTGGGAGCCTAGGGAGGAGCAGCTGGGGAGCAAGGAAGAGAATGGGAGCGGGGACCCAGCACCCGAGAGGAGGTGGTTTCTAGGATGTGAGTTGAGACTGGTTTCGCATAGAAGGAGAGATGATTATTTTGAAATAATTATGGTAGCAGACAGTTCTATAGTGCTTCCTGTGCACCAGGCCCTGTTCTAAGTACTTTACCCCTTTAGTCTCCACAGCAAACTCGTGGGATAGGTCCTATTATTTCCCATTTAACAGAGGAAAAATGAGGCATGGAGAAGTTAAGTCACTTGTCCAGGTTATACAGCTGGATATGTAAATATAATACTTAAAGATTAACCAAGTCAATTAACATATTTCTTGAATGTCAATATGTTAATATTGAATTCATACTGTATTGAACTAATACTGTTTAGGTATTATATAACATTAAAAATATGAAGTTCTCTTACATAATAGTGGAGAATTTAAAAACTGCTGGTATTGAGGATACTTATGGTAATGTAGCAAGTATTTTAATGTTGCATTCATAGTTTTGGTAGTCAATGCCACCGCCCTTCATAATTCTAAATTAAAGTTAGTCCTGTGGCTAAACACCATCTTTAAGCTCATGTCTCCCAGTTTTTTATATCTCCATCTAGGCCTCTCCGCTAAACTCGAGTCCTATTATTTTCCAGCTATCTGTTTAGCATTTCCATGTATCAGTAGATGTTTAACCAACATCTGAAACCCAGTTCAGCTGAAACTAAATTCCTAACACCTTCCAGCTATTCTCTATACTACTGCTCCCATAGACACCCCATTTCAGCAAGTGGCAGCTTCTTCCTTCCTATTACTTGGGCCAAAGCTATAGAAGTCGTGTTGGACTCCTTTCTCTCAGGCCAACAGTCAGTCAGTTACCAGATATTGTCAGCTCTGTCTTCAGACTTTTATCTAGAACCTAACCACTTTTCAATGTCTTGGCCTTCACCCTTTCCCGAATCACTAACCGTCTTTACCTAGGTAATTGTAGTTGCCTCTGACTGGTTTCCCCGCCCCCTGCCCTATAGTCTTGTTTTTCAGTAGCAGCTAGAATGATCCTTGGGGTACAGAAGTTAGGTCATGACTCCTCTGCTCCAAATTCTGTGGTGGCTTCCCATCTCTTTCAGGGTAAACCCTAAGTCCTTAAAGCAGCCTACAAGTCCCTGTGAAATCTGGGACCCTCCTCCCACCACTCTGACCTAATCGTCTTCCATTTCCCCTTTGCCACCCTGCTCACGCTGTTCTAGCCACGCTGGCCTCCCCCTGTTATTTTTAACTGCTGCTACTGTTGGGGCCTTTGCACTAGCTCCTCTGTTTGCCTTCAGTGTGTTATTCCCTGGATATCTTCTGCCTCATTCTTCACTTTATGTCTCAGCCCAAATAGCCCCTTCTTGAAGAAGTTGCTCTATATAAAGAGCAGCACTTACCTCCACCACCACACGATATATCCCCCTTATGTTGCCCTGTTTTTCTCCATAGCACTTAGCATATCCTGACATATATTTGTCTTTCTCATTATACTGGAATATAAACTCCCATGAGGGCAAGAATTTTTGTTTCTTGTTAACTGCTGCATCCCCAGTACCTACAACAATGCTTGGCATGACGTTGATGTTCATGCCTTCTTGTTGAATGAGTGAATAAAAAAGTACACTGCTACACTGCATATATTTTTTTAGAAAAACATTAATCAGTGTAAGAGCTAGAATTGGGGCCCCATGGAATTGATCTCTCTTTTAGTGGTGAAATCGTTCCAATTTTTCTTTGTGCTACTTCTGGGAGCTTTATTACTTGTTTCTTTAGTCTGTAGATAGTCTTAACTCGGGGTCCTTGGTCAGGACATAATATGTGTCCTGCAAGATCATCTATAATTATTTTCCTTTATTAGGAAATCTGCATGCTGCCAGCTCCCCGAGTGGGGCTTTGAGAGCCCCATCACCAGCATCATTTGTTCCAACTCCTCCCCCATCCTCGCATGGAATCTCAATAGGACCAGGGGCCAGTTTTGCTAGTCCACATGGTGAGTCCCTACATAGAAATCATTAGAGCATAAGAGTTTGATGTGAATGTAGTTTCTATGAAATAAAAGTTTTGTTTTTGCAAGATTAGCACTTATATATTGGGGGAATAGCAAAAGAAAATATGTTTTTCCTGGCAGTTCCCCTGCAGTCCAATGGTTAGGACTCTGCACTTGCACTGCAGGGGGCGCAGGTTCACAACTAAGATCCCACATGCTGCGTGGCTCAGCTCCCCCCCCAAAATGAAAACACTAGGTTTTTGCTAATAACACCACCAAGAGATCTACCAGTTAGTCTGTCTGCTTTGAACTCTTTGCCCCATCACGCGACCTGTCATGTACCTGCTGCTTGCTAAATCTCTGTTGCTGTAGCTTGCTCTCTACCCATCTTGTCTTTCTGCTCAAACACCACCCCATCAAAAAAAAACTGGGACCCTATCATATGTATTGCTTTGAGACTTGAATTTTTTAACTCAAAATTTCTATTTTAAATTTGTTCAGATAGATAAAGAAGAGGTAGCCAGTGAGGTGTTTCCCTTCCCTTTGACCAAAACCACCTAGTTCCTCTTCCCAAAGGCATTATTAATTTCTCATGAATTTTTGGCGAGATGTTTTACGTGGAATGGTCTCTCCCTCTCTCTTATGTACATGGCAGTATACTGTACACCATGTTCAGTGCGTTATTTTCGTCACTTAACTGTATCATGAATCCCATGCCAGTTCTGAACATAAAGAGCTTCCTCATGTTGTACAGCTGGGTAGCACCTGTGATTCTTCTCTTTACTATGAATATTTGCAGGAGCATTTCTGTTAGTAAAAACTCTACATCATAATACTAATGGCTTCATAGTATCCCCTTGTCTGAGCATACCTTGATTTAACTGCTCTCCTAATATATATTTAGAATGTTTCTGTTTTTTCACAACTGAAAGTGGTATCTTCTCCGCTCACAGGATTATCTTCTTAGGTAAGTTCCTAGAAGTGGAATTGCTATCTCACAGGGTTTGAGAAATTCTAAAGCTTTTGAAACATTGCAGATTGCTCACCTGAAAGGCTGTGGCAATTTCCCCTAGTATCGTACAAGAGTGTCTGTTTTCCTGCATCATTGGCAGCACAGAGTATTGTGATTTTTAAAGAAGTCTCAGTAACTTTGATAAGTAAAAAATGGCATCTTACTGATCCAATGTGTGTGTGTTTTTTTTATTATTAGTGAAGTTCTTACGTTCATTAGTCTTTTCATGTCTCTTATTTTGCGCCAGCTAGTTTATGTCTTTTGCCTATATTCTTGTGTTTTTTCTTACCGATTTGTAAGATTAAGTAAGGAACATTTACTCTCTGATATATGGTAGTATTTTCTCATTTTGTCATTTGGTTAAAGTGCAGTTCAGTTCAGTCGTTTAGTCGTCTTCGACTCTTTGCGACCCCATGGATTGCAGCACGCCAGGCCTCCCTGTCCATCACCAACTCCTGGAGTTTACCCAAACTCAGCGTCCATTGAGTCGGTGATGCC